>JAVJIF010024895.1:0-63076 GCA_038442645.1 Agave tequilana | reverse complement strand
TAAAAAATAAACACATATTACAACATAATACAGGTGTCAGTGTAGGTTGTCTAAAAAATCACTGAAGATGAGTAATCTAAAAGCAGAATCCAAACTTCAGATGTAAGTTTAATCATAACCACGAGTTCAGTACCAAAACGTGAGGGGAAACCCGCGTCTTAGCATCACTGGAGGATCATAGACGCGACGGTTGAAACCCGCGTCTCAACATTATTGCAGTGCCAAGACGGAGAGTCTAAAGCCTGCGTCTCACGCGAAGCTTGACACAGAGTTAGAAACCCGCGTCCCTTAAGCATTACTCCAGTAGCAGAACGCAAGGCTCAAAACCTGCGTCTCAGTTATAACTGCCCTCATTACTGGGTCACTTACTGCCCACGTAGTGAGGGAGTTAACCCCCATTATGGAGTATTTTTAGGGGACAGTTTAGCCTCTGAAACATCTATAAATAGCCCAGTTTGCTGTGGAGAAGGGGCATGCACATATATAGGGGAGATAAAAAAGAAGAAGAGAGAGTTCAACTCTTCTAACGACTTGCTGCGTACAAGTTCGTTTTCTGCCTATAATCTCTTTAAGATTCTTGGTGGATAGGAGCTGTGTTACTTCGTCCACTATCCAAAGAGAGGATTCTCAAGAGGTCCTGACGTCACCCGGTCAACGAAAAACAAGATTCATTTTCCATCGCCACATCAAGAACCCGACACTAAACAAAGGGGAGATTCAAGCGTGAATATCTTCCCTCTCTTGTAAGAGGATTATTGATCCGCTGTAACTTTCTTTATAATCAAATAAAGAATTTACGTTCGATCTTAATATTTTTCCCACCAAACAAGAGATGGCGACTCCGCTGGGGACTACTTTCTCTACCGACGAGCAAGTTGTGGCGCAAGGTGACGTCACCTATATGTGAAAAACGGTCGAATCATTTATCGTGGAGTTCGACCAAGCGAAGTATGAAGAGTTCCTCGCTTTTGGCTCCAAGAGCCCTAAGGTGCGGGTCTACAGCAAAGTCTCCTCGGGGACTTGCTCTCGATTCCGCTCTGAGATCCCCTCAGACGTGACTGGAAAAAAGGATGTCGTGGCTAATCGCATCATGCGTGACGCCCGCATTAACGTCTCCCAAGAGACCCACATGGTTAATGTTGCTGATGTTCAGCCCGTCTATCCCCTTCCTCAGCGCCAGGTTACCGGGGGTTCCCATCAACCAATACGACGTAACCGGAATGCTGAGCGGCAACAGAGACCGCATGCGCGTCAACTACAAGTTGAAACAACTGTCTGCCCAACAGAGGTAAAATGCGAGGTTCAAGCCCGCGTCCCTTCTGAATCATGTTAGACACGTGAAGTCGCGTTTGGAAACCTAAACGTGAGGTTCACCAAACTCGCGTTTATGAAGCTCCGCTTCCCAAACGCCACGAGCAGCAACATGAGGTCCGTGCTCCTCATCCAAGACACGAGACCCGCGCCTCTACATTTATATGCGGGACCGAGAAGGCCTGCGTATCTCAAGCATCTCTACCCAGATGCGACAATCGGCAACGCAAGATGTTGGCCCAAAAGGTTACACTCTCTATTTGTTTAAGTTTTGATGATAACAAAACACATAGAAGTTATTTGGTAAATAAGTTATTTTAGAATGAGTTTCAGGTTTGTACTAGTTTTGATGGTTTTTCAGCATATTGCAAGGATAATGGCGCTAAAAGCATTTGATAGGTAAATGGCGCAAGAGGGCGTTTTCATAGGAGAGGAGGCTCTAGCTTGGCGTAACGCGGCTCGGAGACTTCTTTTATACTTTAGTTTGTTAAAGGATAGTGTATAGTGTTGAAGCTCAATTTTTCCCACACACAAGATTTTGCACACATGTTTTCAAAAGATATTTCTTCTTTATATAAAATATTTCTATAAACCTATTTTAATATTTGCAAACTCTATTTTATGTACTGTACCTAGTCTTGACCAAAAATTATTTTTGAAAATTATTAGATCTTCAAAAATATTCTGAAATTTAAATTGTTTGACCTGTTGCGGTCGACCGGACGGTCGACCGGCTCTGTTTCAGGTCAGAACGGTCGACGGGGCAGTCGACCGCGCTTTTGACCATTTGGGTGTGTGCATGTGTGCACGTTACCCGGTCGATCGGGCGGTCGACCGGATCCCATGTCGGTCGACCGTGCTTCGGCCGACTGAAAGCACCATTAGTCTCTGTTTGGTACGGTCGACCGGGCGATCGAGCGTGGGCTGGCAACGGTCATTTTTTTTTGAAAACCGGTCGACCGGCCAGTCGACCGTGAGCTAAATTTCAGCCCAAACGGCTAGTTTTTTAAACACGTTTTAAAACGTAGTTTCTTCTCCAAACAAATTTTAAGGCTAGATTTGGGTCTAATATTTCCTGATTATTCATAATAACAGTTTACCTTTAATCCCTACCTTTATCCTATAAATAGGGATGATTAGGGTTGAGAAGATCACAACAATCTTTGCAAAAGAAATCAAAGTTTGAGTCTATCCAAAGAAGTTTTTGCTCACAGTTTTTGTGCTCAAATTCTCTCTTTTCTCTGAAGTTTTGATTCAAACTTTCTTCAATTTCATTTTATTTTTCACTTACAAAACTTGAGCTTCAATCCTATATATTATTCTCTAGGGTTTTTGTAAGTGAAATTTTTTTTCAAAAGAGAGTTTGTGGTCTTTTGATCACCAAGATATTATTGTATTTGTGGCTCCACTACCTCTGGACTAGAGGAGTGTGATTGAGGAGTTGGGTACTCCCTTATAGTTGTAATCCTTGTGAAAGTTATAGTGGTTCGAAAATCCTTCTGGGTGAAGGCGAGGACGTAGAGCTGGCGTGCTCGAACCTCGAAACAAATCTCTGTGTTTGCGATTGGTTTATTTGTGTTATTTACTTGCTTTCTATTCATTATTATATTGTCGATTAATACTCTCACAACAAGATTGGATTACGCACCTCAAACTCTTATTTAGAGAAATCACGAGGAAGGAGTTCAGAGCCCTTCACGGGGTATTCGGCTTCTAATCTTGTTCGGGTGATCGTTGCATCATATCATTTTAAATTTGTGCATTGATTAGCTTTATCACCTATTAACCCCCTCTAGGTGATTTCAATTGGTATCAGAGATAGGACTTTAATTTTTGACTTCACATCCTTAGAGAGATCCTAAAATTTGCTAATCACTATTTTCATATCTTCATTCATTCACTAGTAAAGATGGCCAATAGTATTAAGACCCCTCCCAAATTTGATGGACTCAACTTTCCCATATGAAAAGTTAGGATGACCATTTTTCTACAATCTCTAGGTAGTCTAGTTGCTAAGTCCTTGACTAAGCCTTATAGTAGACCTGAAAGTGGAGAAGGACACTTGGTCCAAACTTACCTTCAAGAATTTGATGCTAATTCAAAAGCTCAAAATGTCCTACTTTTAGCTTTGAATGAGGATGAATATACGGGTTATCCATGCAAATCCGCCTATGAGATTTGGCAACACTTATTGTCACTCATGAGGGAACATCACAAGTCAAGAGAGCTAAAATAGACCTCTTGCGTTCCCATATGAAAGTTTTAGAATGCTAGAAGATGAATTTATTGATGATATGATTACCAAGTTTACTAAGATTACAAATCAATTCTTTCTTCTCTAGGTGATGATATAAGCAACGACCAAAAGGTGCGTAAAGTGATCGTTCTCTTCCTTCGTCATGAAAAATTAAAGGTAACCACCTTGAGGAGTTGAATGACAAAGACGAGATGGAGCTCATAAGTCTTATTGGAAATCTTAAGACTCATGAGATGGAGAAGAAGGTTAGAGAAGAAGCGGTACCCCAAAAGAAAAAGTCTATAACTTTCAAGTCTTTCCACCAACTACGATGATGAAGAAGATGAAGAAGATGATGATGATGAGCTATCTCTCCTTGTGAGAAATGTAAAGAGAATGTACCGCAAGAATAAGCTCAACTATAGAAGGAGATGGGAAGAAAAGGGGGAGAAAAGGATCATATGCTACCACTGTCGGAAACCCGGACACATCATGACCGATTGTCCAGATTTTAAGAAAAGATGTCCTCCTCCTTGAAGCAAAAAAGGCCGGTTGAAAAGAAGGTGTACAAAGCCACTTGGATTCGGAAAGTGAATCCGAAGATGAAGTTGACACAGCAAATGTGTATTTCATGGCAAACACACCTAAGGTAACTACCCAACCACTTGATGATGAAAGTGAAATAAGTAGAGAAATGTTAGTACATGCTTTGTTGAACTTTCAGAAAGTTTGATGATAAAAAGGTAGAGTGTTCAAAATTGAAAAAGGAAATTGAAATGCTTAAAATTAACTTGCTATTTCTTCAAAAGAAAAGGATGAACTATCTTCTAATCTTATTTCAACATAAAGAGTTTTTGATGCCTATAGAGTTGCTTGTAAAGCTAAATATCCTAAAATGATGAAAATGAATTTTTCATGTTAAAAACTAAAATCAATGATTGGGAAATATTTAAAAGAATGTGCTTTTAACACTACTAAATTAGAAGAAATGTTTTCAAAGAAGCATATGCACACTCCACATGCTAAAATGATAAAACAACTCATGCCAAAACTTCACATGCTCATCATGCCAACACATCACATATCAATCATGCTAAAACTATTAATGCTCACAATTCACATGTTCGTAAGCCACATGCTCATTATGCTTTTAATATGAAAGAATTTATAAATGTACTTATTGTGGCTGGAATGGCCATTTAGCTAAATTTCCTATGATCATATAAATAGTACAAATAATTGTGTGGGTTCGAAACACTAACACCTTAGGACCCAAGAAAATATGGGTACTAAAATCAAGTCTTAAATTATTTGCTGTAGGTACACACCAAGGCTCTAAGACGTAAGAGAGCGGTGGTACCTTGAAAATGGTTGTTCAAGGCATATGACATGGGACATCAATAATTTTACAACCCTATCAAGGTACGTTGAAGGTGGCACCATCAACTTCGGAGATGACTCCAAGGACATCATCATCGGTATAGGTAACATTAAGATTGGTGCATCTCCTTTAATAGAAATGTAGTTCTTGTTGATGGGCTTAAACATATTTGCTTAGTATAAGTCAACTATGTGATCGTGGTCTCAAAGTTGTGTTTGATGGATCTTCTTGCAAAATTTTTGATTGTAAAACAATGATTGTATTCTTACTGGATTTCGTGAAAATAATGTCTATATTATTGACATGCTTAATTTGGATTGTTCTACTAAATGTTTAAATGCTTTTGGTGAGATTTCATGGCATAGAAGATTAGGACATGTATCTTTTGATCACCTTGTTAGAATTAATTCTAAGGAATTGGTGAAGAGTATTCCTTATTTGAAGTTTGAAAAAGACCGCATTTGTGGTGTGTGCCAACTTGGAAACAAACCAAGTCTTTTTCAAACCAATCAAAGATATCATGTCATCTAGGCCTTTAGAATTGATTCACATGGATTTTTTGGACCAACTAAACTTAAAGCTAAATGGAGTAGATATGTTTTGTTTTAGTCGATAATTTGTCTCGTTTCACTTGGGTTTCTTTTTGGAGCATAATGATCAAATTTTCGCATTTTAAGATTTTTCGAAAGAGGTTAAAAAAGAAAAAGGATTTCGATTTTACTGATAAGAAGTGATAGAGGTGGTGAGTTTGTCAACCAATTCTTCATGACTTATTGTGATGAAAAGGGAATTAAGCATGAAATGTCATGTCCTAGAACTCCACAACAAAATGGAGTAGGAACGGAAGAATAGAACTCTTCAAGAAATGGCTAGGATTATGATAAGTGAATATGGACTCCCTCAATACTTATGGGCCGAGGTCGTAGATACCGCATGCTACATATAAACCGTATTTATATGTGTAAAAATACTTTCAAAACCTCTTTGAAATCTATCATAAGAAAACAAATGTTTCATACTTTAAAGTTTTTGGATGCAAGTGTTTTGTTTGAACACCAAAGATAATTTGGGTAAATTGATGCTAAGGCTTATGAAGCAATCTTTGTTGGCTATTCTAGTACTAGCAAAGTTTCAATAAATCATCTCATACCATTGAAGAATCTATGCATGTTAAATTTGAAGAATCTAATGCTATTGTTGAGAATGTTGTAGAGATTGACTCATTAGGTGAGGACATGGAGAAAATATCCTTGAAGGACTCACCCATCCAGTAGACAAGTAAGAACCTATTGGTAAAGTTCAAAAGGATGAAGTGGAACAATCACAACCACTTCTAAAGATTGGAGATACGCCTCAAATCTTCCAAAGATCTCATCATAGGTGATGTATCAAAAGGGGTAACACTCGCTCCAAACTCCATGATTTGTGTGTGAATTATGCTTTCATATCTCATTTTGAACCCAAAAACATCCTCGAAGCTAAGGGTGACTCATATTGGTTGCTAGCTATGCAAAAATAGCTCAATCAATTTGAGCGCAGCCAAGTTGGCACCTTATTCCTAGACTCCATGATAGACCAATAATGGTACTAAGTGGATTTTTAGGAACAAGTAGGATGAGTCAGGAAATGTTATTAGGAATAAGGCTAGGTTGTGGCCCAAGGTTACACTCAAGTTGAAGGAATCGATTTTGAGGAGACCTTTGCACTCGTAGCACGGCTAGAAGCCATACAGATCACACTAGTTTATGTATCTTATAAAAATTTAAACTTTTTCAAATAGATGTAAAAAGTGCATTTTAAATGGTTTTATTAATGGGAAAGTTTATGTTGAACAACCTCCCGGTTTTGTGGATCATGTTCATCCAAATTTTGTTTTCAAACTAGATAAGCATTGTATGGTTTAAAAAAGCTCCAAGAGCTTGGTATGAAAGGCTTTCTAGTTTTCTTCTTTCAAATAATTTTGTTAAAGACAAGTAGACACCACATTATTTACTAAACATGTTGATAGTGACATCTTATAGTTCAAATATATGTTGATGATATAATCTTTGGTTCTACTAATGAGTTACTTGCAAGGAGTTTGAATAATGTATGCATGTGAATTTGAGATGTCATTGATGGGAGAATTAAACTATTTTCTTGGACTCCAAATCAAGCAAATGCATGATGGGATTTTCATATGTCAAGCCAAGTACTCAAGGAACTCATCAAGAAATTTGGGCTTGAAGACTCAAAAATTTGCAACACCAGCTACCACCGCCAAGCTTGATAAGGATGACCAAGGTAAGTGTGTTGATATAAAATTATATAGAAGCATGATTGGTAGTTGTTGTATTTAACGGCTAGTAGGCGGATATAATGTTAGTGTATATCTCTGTGCTAGATTCTAATCTTGTCCCAAAGAATCTCATTTAATTGCGGTAAAATGTATTATTCGTTATGTTAAGGGCACTATTGGAATGGGTCTATGGTATCCGAAACCGGAGATTTCTCAATGACGAGTTTTTCAGATGCCGACTATGCTGGTTGTAGAGTGGATAGGAAGAGTACTAGTAGACATGTCAATTTCTTGGTAATTGTCTTATTTCATGGTCTTCCAAGACAAAATTCGGTAACCCTCTCAACCGCCGAGGCGGAGTATGTTGCGGCGTGGGCTTGTTTGCACAAGTCCTTTGGATGAAACATACTCTCCTTGATTATGATTTGCATTAAGACCATATAAAAATATTTTGTGATAATACTAGTGCTATTCATATGACTAAGAATGCAAATCAATATAGTAAGACCAAGCACATTAAGATTCGATATCATTCCTTAGAGATTATTTGAGAAAGGTGATATTGATATTGATTATATTTCTTCCAATTTTCAACTTGCCGATATTTTCACTAAATCACTTGACTATAATAGATTTTATTTTATATGTGGTAAACTAAATGTTTGTGTTGTTGAATAAGGACGTTTTCTTGCTAACATATCCCTTTTTGATGTATGACAAAAAGGGGGAGAAATATGTGTTTTATGGTTTATGATTTGGTGTTTATAAGCACCAGAGAGCTCTGCTCTCTGTATCTGGGCGGTCGACCGGGCGGTCGAACGGTAGCCCCAACGGTCATATTTATGACTGTTGGCGGTCGACCGGGCGCGTCAACCGCCGGCCTGTCAGGCTGAAAAATCAGCCTAACGGCTAGTTTCTTGGGGAGCCTATAAATACCCCATCTCTTGGGGATTTTGAGAAGACTTTTGACAAGAAAAATTTCAGAGTTTCTCCAGTGTTTAAAACAAGTTTTCAAAAGTGTTTTTGGGCTTTAAAACTTCCAAATTGGTTTGTGTTTTAGGGTTGGAAAATCAAAGAAAATAGAAATTTGGGAGATTTGTTTTGTTCTTCAATTCGATCATTTACAAAGAGTTTTCCCAAGTGTTTTCTTTGAGTCTTTGTTTTCCAAGCACCTAGTTTTTCCATTTGAGCTTATTTCTATCCTATTCTATTAGGATCTTTGTCTGAAAAAGAGATTGTTTGAGGTTGATTGAGCCTCCAAGTTGTAAACCCTCCTTGACTTGTTGTATCCCTCTTTGGTAGAGGTTGATCGGAGTGGTTGTTTGCTCCCTCTAGTGAGAGGTGGAGTTTGGTTGTTGGCTACGGGCCTTATCCCTCTTCGGTAGAGGTGGATTGTGGTGTATTGCCTCGGTGGCATTGTAAGGTTGAGAGAGGAGTTCGGTACTCCTTAGGGATTAGAAATCCTTCTCGGTGAAGGCGGGAACGTAGAGCTAGGGGCTCAAATCTCGGAACATATCATTGTGTTTGCGTTTGATCCATTGTCTCTTAACCCTCTCTCTCTTTACTTGTGCAAAGCATCATTCATTCATTCATATCTTATAGCTTGCATTTGTGCCTTGCATTATTTCATATTGTCATCTTTATATGCTTGCTTGCTTGCTGTGTGCCTCACTTATACTAACCACAAGAGCTTCATATAGCACCTCAACCCTTATCTAGGGGAATCCAAGAGGAGTAGTCCAGAGCCCTTCACGGGGAATTCAGCTACACTTGTTGGTTGTAATTAAGTGTACTGCAAAATAGTTTTTAGCTTCCGCATTTAGTTTCTAGATTAGCATTATCACCTATTCACTCCCCCTCTAGGTGATTTTCAATGGTATCAGAGCCTACGCTCCTGATACTTAGGCTTAAATCCTAGGAGTGAGATCCTTGTTTGCTAATCTATCATTGCATTTTGCTTGTTTGCACAATATAGTTTATACCCATGGACTTCATGACCCCACCTATGTTTGGCCCTTCCAACATTGTTGTTTGGAAGACTAAGATGTCATCTATTTACAAACCCTAGGATATAAGGTTCACCTTGCCATTACCAAGGAATCCACCTTAGTGATAGCAAGCATATAGGGGCCAATGCACAAGCCCTTGAGGCTATTAGAAGCACGCTTTCAAAAGATTATCTTATGCATGTTTCTAATCTTGATTCCGCCTTTGTAGTGTGGAACAAGTTGACAACCACAACCACCTCTAAGCTTCAAATGCCAAATCGACCGGAGGAGTCTAGTGGAGAATCCGATTCACAATGCCACATGGTCCAAGGGAATGACTCCCTTGAGGTACACTCGGAAACCCACTAGATGATGATGATGATGATGCTAGTTCTTCAAATGATTATGTTGATGCCCATGCTTTAAATGAAGAAACCTAGTTTGTGAAAAATTGATTGAAAAAATATAATGTTTTGAAAAAGAAAAGTCTAGGCATTAATAATGAAAATAAAAATTTGCTTTCTAGACTTGACATGGTTTCACAAGAGAAGGTTGAGGTTTCTAATGAGAGGGATTCATTGAAATCTCAACTAGACCTAAAAGAAAATGAATTTTGATCTAAAAATGATTGCAATGTTATTTTGAAGAAAAATGAGAAATTGTCGTCAAAAGTTGACTTTGTTTTAAAAGAAAATGATTCTTTGAAAAACAAAAATTTCTATTTCAAAGGAATTAGATTTGGTTTCTAAGAAAAATGAATCTTTGAAAAATAATATTGATTATCATGTTTGCCATACTAGTGTAGCTCATCTAGTTCACACATTGCATGCCACACTTCTTCTTTAATTGAAAATGATTAATCTATGCTTAAGAAGAGTGTTGATTGTTTGGGCTCCACTTTGAGCCATTGTTCCAAGAGCCATACACGCTTGGAATCTCTTGTTTCGAAAGAAACAAGTTCTATCTTTGCATGCACACCCATCACGGCATACACATGCTCCTCACGGACACCATCATCACTTATATGCTCATGTGTATACATGTACACATTGTGGACGTAAGGGCCACCTTGCTAAATTTTGTTTTGATCGTATACATGATTGTAATTTAGCAAATAAATTGTTTGGGTTAGAGAAGGTACTAACCCCCATGGACCCAAAAAGATATGGGTACCAAAGACCACCCCTCTTATTTATGATGTAGGTGTGGGCTCTCACATGACGTGAGAATTGCCATACCTTGGAGTGGATGCGTTCCGAGCTTCATGAGAATTATGTGGATGCATCACTTTCAAGGGAAGTTTGGTGGGAGGACCACCATATTTTGGAGTCTTGGAGAGTTGCTTCTTTGGTTTTGGTAACAATCTTTTACTCCCATTTATTATTTACATGCTTTCACAATTATAGTTTATAGCATGTTTTGATGTTTGTAGATTATTGTGTAAATGCCATGATTATTAGACCCTTGACATGCATGAATAGCTTTTTGAGACACCCATGTTTAATATGGACTATTATTTTTGTGTTCTCACCATTGTTTAGCTATCATGTTAATCATAGCTCTAATAACATGTGAATTTACATAATAATCATATTTTTCTTTATTATGATGATTTTTGTCTTGTTTTATGCTTCATGCTTTGCATATATGTTTAAATGTTAGTTTTCATTAAGACTAGGTATATATTTGTGCATATAGTGGGCCACAAATAAATAAATAAATAAATAAATACATATATATATATATATGTTTGTACTTGATTGCTTATTTGTTCCCATTAGATGTGCTAGTATAGTCTAGTTTTGATGATCCATGCATTTTAAACTTGTATTCTCATTTTTGGTTTTATTTTATGATCATGTGTTTTCATTTCATGTATATGTCTATTTTGCCAAACTTTAAGATATACATGTATACCCCTTGAGTCATTTGCTTTTCATGCAAATCTATACATATGGACTCAATTGTGTTTAGGGATATGTATGTATACTTTTTGTGTTGACAAATCATACATATACCTTAAAATGAAATTTGTTTTAATGGAAATTTAGTTTTTCATGTTCTCCATGTTTCCATATGTTTATGTTTAACTTCATGTATATATCCATTTTATCCAAATTATTGTATACATACATACATCCTTTGAGCCACATACCTTCATGCATATATCTTTGTGGACTCGTTGTGTTTGGATATGTATGTATACTTTAGTTTGTATAGGACATACATATACCTTGAAGATTAAATAAGTTTTGATGATTTTCATGTTTTCATGTTTCAAGAAATTAATTGAGCTTAATTGAATATCTTTCATGATTATGATCTTCACATCTTATTTGTACACTCACATTTATTGTTTACTCATGTTTTGTTTTCATGAGTCATATTTATGCTTAATTGGCTTAGAGTGTTGATTATCATGTGAATTTCATGTTTCATGAAAAATAATTTTATTTTATTCCTTACTTGAAGGATTTCGTACTAGTTTACAAATTTTTTATAACTAGTTCGTATTCTTCGTTATGGTAGAAGTTTTCAAGCATACTATTATTTTCAAATCTATTTTTGAATACCCCTACCTTCCAAGGGTGGTTGGATGGGAGATCATGCTCATGTATGCTTTATAGTGAAAATTATTTTAAACTTGAACATGGTTGGGAGGCTAGGTTATATGAGGTATACACTTGATATTATTGTTGTTTCAATTGGTATCATTGGATTCTTTCAATTGGTATCAATATTGACATTTTTGTATACTCATATATTTTTTGTATATGTATGCTTGTACTTCAAAGAGTATCAATTTCGATTGGTATCTATTTTTCATACATATATATATCTTCTTTATGCTAAAGCTAGAGTTTCACTTTGTTTCAATTGATTCAATTTTCAATTGGTATCTTAATTGAGCCTACGCATTATTTTAGTTTGTATTTCATAAAGGGGGAGAAAATTTGATTTTCATATCTCTATTGGTATTTGTATTTCCACTCCCTTGCTTTATGATAGAAAATAATAATTTCAATTGATATCAAGATGCACTACTTTGACACATTTTTAATTGGTATCAAATTTGTTTTATTGAGAAAATTCAAAATTTTGTTTAATAGGAAATATTCAAAAGTTTTGATTTGTATTGCATATATGCAAGGAGAGCTTAACATCTCTTCTACATATAGATTCATGTGAGTGTATCTTATATTGAGGAGCTTGACAACTCTTCTTTATGTGGTACACGTGTGTAGGGGGAGCTTCATATCTCCTCTTATGCATTGCATATTATGTGTTATGTGAATTAGGGCTTGTCATCCTTTCTTCATATAATGCATGTATGTAGGGAAGTTAACTTAGCGTCTTCCTCTTCATGAATGTATATCGCATATACCATTTGTTGATTGATCTATGTTCACTTTCAATTGGTATCAAGATGCTATCTTTGACATATATTTAAATTGATATCTTAATTGATTGTAACCCCTTATTGATATTTTTTGTTTTAGACAAAAAGGGGGAGAACATTGTTTTTATTGTTTTTGACCCCTTTTTTGATTCTTTGTTCGAACAAAAAGGGGGAGAATTTTTTTTTTTTTTATTGTTTTGCTTTTGCTTTTACCCCTTTATTGATGATTGACAAAAAGGGGGAGAATTATTTGAGAGTTTAACATGCATATAAACTCAACATCTTCTCTATATATGCATGATTGGTACATGTTTTATATGCATATTTATGTTTTGCATATATTAAGTTTAATTGGTATCTAGAGCATGTTTTATTTAATTTAATTGGTATTTAGAGCATGCTTGTTTTTGAAAATTTCAATTGGTATAAAAACATGTTTTATTGTTTTATGCATATCTATGCATGTTTCATGTTTAGCATTCATTGCATATATTTATGTTTATTTATTTATGCATGAGTTAAGGGTGAGCTTCTTTGAAGCTTAACTTTAATCCATGCATATATAACTCCATGAGTTTTGTCATCATCAAAAGGGGGAGATTGTTGGCCCGAAGGCCTTCCACTCTAGTTTTGATGATGATTAACTCATGTAGTTATGTTTACTAATAATCTTGTGTTGTTTAAGTTTCAGATCATTAACCAAGATATTAGTTGGTGATAGCTTCAACAAGATGTTTTGGAAGCTTTCACATGGTGATCCAAGAGCCCGAGCATCAAGATCAAACATAGCCTTGCTCGTTGGATCACGGAGTTTTGGACCGAGTCGACTTGAAGATGAAGATCGTCAAGAAGGCTTAGGTATCCATAGTTTAGTTTAGTGTGTTTTAGATCCATGTGTAAAGCTTAGAATAGTTGATATGCTCAAGTGCACAACACACACGTTTTATGTTTTGGAATTTGTTTTCATGAATAGATTGATCAAAATAAGTTTACTTTGTTTTTATGTATATTAGATGTGCTCTATATACATACATGCTTACATGACTTATACAAACTTAGTTTGACATACCTATTCATGTAGTTTTATGTTTTAGTATTTTTAATAAAACATATTTTTGGAATTAAAGACAAAAACTATAATATATATTGTTTCTTGTATATTGGACTTATGTCCATATGCAACATGCCTAAAAGTGTTTCAATATCATGTTTTTATATTTCAATAAGTTTTAGAAAAATCAGATTTCCTATTGAAAAATTCAAGTTTGATAAAATACAGTTTTTGGTTTTGGTAAAATGATAAGACACAAAAATAGTTCAAATTGCTTGATATTTGAGTTAAAATTTTTATCATATGTTTATATATCAATGCAAAGTGGTAAAACTATTTTGGGGATTTTTAGAAGTTTTTAAAGAATTTTTAGAAATATTTTAAACCTGTTTTTCTGACCCAGTATATTGGCTGCCAGGTTCTGGCGGTCGACCGGGACGGTCGACCGTATGCCAGATCCGGTCGACCGGTCGGTCGACCGACGTGCACAGGTCTGTGCACGTCTAGGCAGGCACCAGAGAGCTCTGCTCTCTGTATCTGGGCGGTCGATCGGTAGCCCCAACGGTCATATTTATGACCGTTGGCGGTCGACGGGCGGTCGACCGCCGGCCTGTCAGGCTGAAAAATCAGCCTAACGGCTAGTTTCTTGGGGAGCCTATAAATACCCCATCTCTTTGGGGATTTGAGAAGACTTTTGACAAGGAAAATTTCAGAGTTTCTCTAGTGTTTAAAACAAGTTTTCAAAAGTGTTTTTGGGTTTTAAACTTCCAAATTGGTTTGTGTTTTAGGGTTTGGGAAAATCAAAGAAAATAGAAATTTGGGAGATTTGTTTTGTTCTTCAATTCTATCATTTACAAAGAGTTTTCCCAAGTGTTTTCTTTGAGTCTTTGTTTTTCAAACACCTAGTTTTTCCACTTGAGCTTATCTTCTATCCTACTCTATTAGGATCTTTGTTTTGTGGAAAAGAGATTGTTTGAGGTTGATTGAGCCTCCAAGTTGTAAACCCTCCTTGACTTGTTGTATCCCTCTTTGGTAGAGGTTGATCGGAGTGGTGTTTGCTCCCTCTAGTGAGAGGTGGAGTTTGGTTGTTGGCTACGGGCCTTATCCCTCTTCGGTAGAGGTGGATTGTGGTGTATTGCCTCGGTGGCATTGTAAGGTTGAGAGAGGAGTTCGGTACTCCTTTAGTGGATTAGAAATCCTTCTCGGTGAAGGCGGGAACGTAGAGCTAGGGGCTCGAACCTCGGAACATATCATTGTGTTTGCGTTTGATCCATTGTCTCTTAACCCTCTCTCTCTTTTACTTGTGCAAAGCATCATTCATTCATTCATATCTTATAGCTTGCATTTGTGCCTTGCATTATTTCATATTGTTCATCTTTATATGCTTGGCTTGCCTGTGTCTGCCTCACTTATACTTAACCATAAGAGCTTCATATAGCACCTCAACCCTTATCTAGGGAATCAAGAGGAGTTGTCCAGAGCCCTTCACGGGGAATTCAGCTACACTTATTGGTTGTATTAAGTGTGTTGCAAAATAGTTTTTAGCTTTCGCATTTAGTTTCTAAATTAGCATTATCACCTATTCACCCCCCCTCTAGGTGATTTTCAATAAGACCTTGGCGGATGTCATCAATCGCGCAAATCCTCCTCGCCCATGAACAAGAGCCTTGATTTCTCTAGTTCTCGCCCATCGAATAAGCTCGCTGGTCGAAATATTCTCCTATGAGCTCAGTAAAGATGCGGAAGACAGACTGAAACTGCCAGAACATGCAAGAAGTAAAAACCTGAAGGTTAAAGTTCTGCTAAATCAAAACTGTAAGAGCAGACGCGGTTGAATTTGTGGATTTCAGACGCGCACGGATCTGAACGTGGTCCGGTTTCCAAGTACAGAGTTCATCACACTTGCATTCAAAGGATTTTGAGTTACAATTCAAGATCAATCAACTCGCGCTTCATCAAGAAGTCTAAAAGACGCGACTTTCAAATAATGGGCGCACCAGTCAGACTTCAAGAGAAGGTCAAGAGAGTGAATCTCTTTAAGGGACAGAAAAACAGAAACTCAACGGGACTGAGTATTTCATGGCGACAAGTGGTCCCTAACCTCAGAAGAACCCTCTAGAGGTTGAACTTTATGCATCAAGTCGCGAATATAAAAAGTACTCAGAGGGATGCTTTTTGATCTTGAAATCACTTGACAGTGATAATCTCTAGGAAAGATTAAAGAAAGCATGAAAGCTTTGAGTTTTCGCTGTCCATTGAAATACACCCCCTTGAAGGAAGAAGAACAAGTCAAGACGAAGACCCTCAGAGCGCATGCTCTTAAGGGAAATAGTCTAAGCAATGGATTGTTAAGGAAATGTGTCCTATTTATAGGCAAGCCATGAGGCTTACAATTGATGACGTAAAAATTAGAGCAATCATCCTTAATTCCTGCACGAACGTCAAAGCCCAATAAGGAGCTGACGCGTGGATTGCCGCTTCGAGAAACATCGGAGGACAGAAGTCCCCAATCGTCAACGCCGACTTGGCATTTAAAAGTTCAACCAGATCTTTAAGACGGGTTACATGTGACGCTTAAGAGGCTGCGTCAGGCGCAGACTCAAAGGTCGCGTCCTTTCACGAACCCGAAGGCTGCGTTCCTTTCATTCTTACTGAAGGGGTCACAACCGCGTCTTCTGAAGTGGTCCAAAGTCGTATCTCCGCAGCAAGCTGGGTCCACCAAATTGCGTCTTGAGTTCACATCAACTTACAAAAACTTAAAAGATGCGTCCTGAAGCTTGCGTCCTCAACAATCAGAGAAGACCCGCGTCATTCTCGAGGAGCCCAGAACTGCGCCTCCATTGCAAGATGAAAGCCATATCTCCATTATAAACTCAATACAGCCTGAGTTTGCGCCCTATCAAGGGACCAGAGCCGCGTCTCTACTGAGCCAGTGCCGCGTCCCCATCAATTAGCTGAGATCCATGCGTCAGTCTTGAGGAGCCTAAGACCGCATCTCCACTGCATCCTGACAAAATCAAGGGCCGCGTCCATGGATCCCCGTCCTTCCATAAATATGAAGGCCGCGTTCTTTTTACTGAAGAACATAAATTCGCGTCTCAGAATAACGCCTTTTTGTCTTTAAGTCAGAGATACGCGGCGCTTGGCTCGAGGCCTAATCCCCGCCCGACGCATGGCGTACATATTAAATGCAATGCAAAATTCGCGCGCCAAAGAAAAGATGTCCCCTTAATTTCACCGGACAGATGGCAACGCGCACAAAACATGGATTCAACAAAAAACTGCGTCCCACGAGGGTCGTGCCTCTTTAGTAAGGCCAAGGCTGCGCCTAATTAAACAGGTAGAGAGCTGCATCTTCATCTCAAAGATCGCGTTCCTCCAAGAGCCGCGTTTCTTCAGCAAACTAATAGATGCATCCCCACTCGAAGTGAGGACTGCGTCTTTTAAAACAACATGATCCCTGCATCTACAAGACTTGTATTCAGTCTTTACTTCTGCGAATCAGTTCAACAGTACACTGGCACAAGCAGGCAACTGTTCACCCCTAGTTCAAAGTACACAAACAACTAGCTCAGAGCACTGAGGAGGTCTAGACTGCGTATCTAGACACTCGCCACGATCATTTCTGGCGGCTTCAAAGGGTTTTACAGTACACTCACGAAGACCATATTCCAGATGCGATCAAGCTCAGAGAATCTCAAATGATTGTCAGTCCAATCATGAGAACTATGCATTCAACTAGAATCCAAATTATTTCGAAATCCGTCCCATTCAACCGCGGAATATCGAAAACTTTGGAGGGGGTTCTGTAGGTTGTCAAAAAAATCACTGAAGACGAGTCATCCAAAAGCAGAATCCAAACTCCAGATGCAAGGTTAATCATGGCCACCACGCAGCACCAAAACTTGAGGGTTGAAACCCGCGTCTCAGCATCACTGTGAGGACCATAGATGCGAGGGTTGTAACTCGCGTCTCAACATTATTGCAGTGCCAAGACGCAGAGTCCAAAGCCCGCGTCTCACGCGAAGCTTGACGCAGAGCTAGAAACCCGCGTCCCTCAAGCATTACTCTAGTAGCAGAACGCAAGGCTCAAAACCTGTGTCTCAGTTATAACTGCCCTCATTACTGGGTCACTTACTGCCCACGTAGTGAGGGAGTTAACCCCATTATGGAGTGTTTTTAGGGGACACGTTCACCCCCTGAAACCTCTATAAATAGCCCAGTTTGCTGTGGAGAAGGGGCACGAACATATACAGGGGAGATAAAGAAGAAGAGAGAGTTCAACTCTTCTAACGACTTGCTGCGTACAAGTTCATTTTCTGCCTACAATCTCTTTGAGATTCTTGGTGGACAGGAGCTGTGTTACTTCGTCCACTATCCAAAGAGAGGATTCCCAAGAGGTCCTGACGTTCACCCGGTCAACGGAAAACAAGATTCACTTTCTACCGCCACATCAAGAACCCGGCACTAACAAAGGAGAGATTCAAGCGTAAATATCTTCCTTCTCTTAGGATTATTGATCCGCTATAACTTTCTTTATAATCAAATAAAGAATTTACGTCCCGATCTTCAATATTTTTTTTCTTCCTCCACCAAACAATCAGGTGTCACAATATCAGGTCAAATGTACTAGTACCAGGTGATAGCATGTCATGTAAGTGTTAGCATATCAATTATCAAGTATCATATATCAGGTGTCAGGTATCGGGTGTCAAATGATAACATGTCAAGTATTGGAGTCACATATCAAGTGTCAAATATCAGGTGTCAAGTAGCGGTGTCAGATATCAAGTGTCAAGTATCAGGTGTCAAGTAATAACATGTCAAGTACCGGTGTCAGATATCAAGTGTCAAATATCAGGTGTCAAGCAATAATATGCCAGTGAGAGTTACAACATCATGTATCAGGTAATCATCCGGTCATATAATATGATACAGAAGAACAGTATAGTTAAACATTTCAAACTCTTCACAACCATATTTATAACAACAATAAGTTAATCTATTAAATTAGCCATGTGAAGCTGAGCGAAGCGGGAGCGGATTTAGGCATACCCAGTGTAATACCGGTCTAATGAGTCATACTAACGGTCAACAAGTATTCGAATAACATATTAATATTAGAAAATCACCTGCATATCATATATCAACTCGCATAACGATGCATCATGTATAAAAAGTTAGAGTAGCAATTATTAGGCATGTAATGAAGTAACATAAAGAAAGTATTCTCCTAAAATAAAATAGATACTTGTTCAAGAGAAACTATACTCGCCTAAAACCGGAAGCAATACCGAGTTAAAATCCGGGAAGTTCGCTAACACGTGCGACATGCTACCAATCCATATAATATATATACATATAACATAATTATATATATAAATATATATTAGAGAGAATAAGGAAGGAGAGAGAGGATTAGTTAGAGAGAGAGAGAGAGAGAGTATTTGTTGGAAGTATTTAAAAGAGGAAAAAGGAAAAGTGAAAAAAAAAGAAGAAAGAAATAAAGAAATAAAGGAGAGGGGTATGATGGAAAATATAGAGAGCCAGTAAGGAAATGAGGGGATGGGTAAAAGTGGAAAGGAGGAAAAAGAAAAGGAATAAAAGAAAGAAAGAAAGAAGGAAGAAAGAAGAAAAGAAGGAGAGGGGATTTGGGAGGTTGGCCGGTGGCTCCGGAGGTGGGGGGTGGCGCAGCTAGGGCCTCCAGGGAGGAGGGTGGTTGGTGTTTGGTTTGGAGTTGTTGGTGGTGTTTGATGTTGAAGGTGGTGTTGGTTGTGGTGGTTGATGGTGGTTGTAGGGAGTTGGAGGAGGAGGAGGAGATGGTGGTGGGGTGGTTGGAGTAGATGAATTGAGAATTTTGATGGTGAATTATGGAGAAGAAGAAGGTGGTGGAGTGATGGGTTTTGTTGAAATTGGAGAAAATGGGGTGAAATTTGGGGATGATGGAAGTAAGGAAAGGAAGTAGGGAGGTTGGGGGGCGGTGCCGGCGGTTAGGGATGGCGCTGGGCGTGACAGCGGTGATGGTGGAGGCAGCAGTTGGGATGGGGTGAGGTTGTTTGGTGGGAAAATGAAATAGGAAATAATGGAGAAGGAGAAAGGGAAGAAATAAAGGAGATTAAAAGAAGGAGAAGGGGGGAGAGAGAGAGAGAGAGAGAGAGAGAGAGAGGGAGGGAGGGAGAGAAGGGATGGGGGAGATGTGGGGAGCTGCTGTTGGCAGTTGCTGTTGTTGCAAGGGAGTGGTCGGCATGGGCGTGGGGTGCAGGGCATGGGAGAAGTAAGGGAGAAGAAAAAGAAAGAAAAAGAAAGGAAAAGGAAAAAAATAAAGAAAAGAAAAAGAAATAAGAAAAAAATAATAGTTATATATATATTATTAAATAATTAAATTAATAAAATATCTTGAGAGTATAAAGTAGAGGAGTGGAGAAGAAAAAGAAAGAAAAGAAAAGAAAAGAAAAGAAAGGAAAATAATATTATTATTTAAATAGGGTAAAATTTGACTGTTTTAGAAACGCTCCGAAAAATTCTCAAGAATAGAAAATATTATTTTAAAATGCTTGATGAAATCAGATTTGAGAAATTCAATTTGATTTTCAAATTAAAAATCTTAAAATCTCCCAGCAACGCTGGTTGACACCAAAAATCGGTCAAATTTTGATAAATTTTGAAAATCTCAAAAAATGTATTTAAATAGAAAATGAGATTCTACGAACTAATGTGAAAGACATTTTTAAAAATTTAATTCCATTTGAAAACTAAAAATCCAGAAATCAGTCAGCGATGTCGATCGACACAGGTTTTGAAGATTTTGCAAAATAATCCTGAAAAATTTCAAAAATCATGAAAAATATAAAATATTAGAAAACAGTGTCTGAAACTAAAATTGGTCAAATCAGACTACCAGAAAAGGCCAAATCGGGCAGTATGCTGGTATCGGGCTCCTGGTCCATTCAGGGCTGACCTAAGACTGAGAATCCAGATCAGATACCAAATAACATACGCTATCACAACCCAAAAATAAATACTGGAAGAAAATTGAGACAATACGGTAAAAAAAATTGGGACACGTATCATGGTACGTATCTCGGGAACTGATTAGTCTCTAATTTTGCATAATTTATATCACATCTTCACATTGATTTCATATTAAATTTTGCTAATAAAGCTTTGCTTCCTTGATTCTAGGTCCATGGTGTGCAATGAAGAAGAAGACCCTAAATCACCATTTAATTGGTAATTAAAAGCCTATTAAAGATAGCCATTGACCTAGAGAGCTGATTCTGTAAAAACCAGGGGCTGCAAAGACGAAACCGGGCACAGGGCCTGACAGGGGACAAATGGGACCGCGCGGCGCGAAGCGCTGCGCGCGGCCACCGTAGGGCCGCGGAAACGCGGGCTGGGCCACGTTTCCGCGACCGTACGGCCGCGGCTGCGGCAGCGCTTCGGGCCAGGGTTTGTCCCCTGGCCCTTCTCTTCCCTGATGGCTATAAATACCCCCCCTGGGGTTTCAGAGACAGATATACAGAGTTTAGGGTAGTTTTTCATTTTCATGTTGTAGTTTAGTTTAGGTTAGGTTAGTTCTTCTTCTTCCCCATTGTATTTTCCATTTTGTTTTAAATCTTGTATTAGGAGAAAGAGTGATACATGAGTGGAATGCAAGAGTACTTGTAATAGAAGGTGACAAGCTATGAAAGGTGCTCTCTTTACCTCTCTTTATTTTCTATCTAACTTCTTTTACATGTGTAGCTAATCTTTTCTCTCATGGCACTAACTACTAACCACCAACTATTCTAACTTCTTTTATGATAATCCACATGAATCTAATAGCCTCGTTTTGGCCTTGCTCTTGCAAGAGCCATTGATGGCTCATGATGATGGATCTAACTCTAGCTTCCTAACCACTAACAAGCTAACATTACTTTACTCCATGCTTACTTTTAGTTTGATGGTCTAAGTGTAGCTTGAACTTGTTTTGTTGAGTTGAGATGTGAAGAGTTACATATGGGCTATACTTTGTAAAGCTCTTGAACCAAGGACTAGTGATGGCCAATGATACATGTGAGGCAACTATCACTAAGAGGTTAGCGTGTTGGTGGAGTCATTAGTAGTTAGTAGCCGTGAGTTTTCTTTCCTTTTCGCTTTATTTTAGATATACATACAAAAATCACAAACATATTTTTTCTATGTTTCCCACTTCTTTATTTTCACCGTGCTTCTCTTTTCATTCATTCTTTTCTTTTCTTTTCATTCTTTAAAACTTTGAAGAATCTTTAACAAACACGTGAATCAACTGGTAAAGCTTCTATCGCCTCCCATTCTTGTGGATTCGACTCGTTTTAGCCTCTATGCTATAACGGAAGTACCGAGGAAGCCAAAGCACACACACTTTAAATATCCATTTCAAAACATATACTTTTGTGCGCGGTTTTACCCCGATCAGGAACGGGATGCTATAATCTACCCACCTAATAAAAATTTCGTCCTCAAAATTTCTATAAGGAGGTGAACATGGAAGAGATTAGAGTCAACGATGATAATATGATAAAGTGTGAGGGGCAAGGAAGATTACCGACTCAGGACACATATCTGAGTTGGTTGAAGGGATGATGGGAAGAAGCTGAAAGGAAAAAGATAGAAGGGGTCTCAGGATCCAAGAAATAAATTGTAAGGATGGAATAGATAACACCACACTTACGATTGGAATGTATATTTAAGACTCGTGCTCTCCAACTACAAATTAATATATCATTAATCTGCTAACTGGTTGTACTAAAGATGTGAGAGCCTAAGCTCTGATACCACCCTGTGACGCCCCGATCCCACAGGTACGAAGACGTCACTGCGACGTATATACGTAGGTTAAAAATACCCTTACGTATATACGCTAAGTATCAGTACATATAAGAATCAGAGTGCGGAAGCACAGTGGTAATATATATTCCAACAGAAAAGTATAAGTACATGGTTATCACAGAGAGTGATACAATATTACAGGATATTATATCACCAGAGAATACAAAAGTACGATATACAAAAGGATAGACATAATCAAAAGCTGAGAGGTGCTTACGAGTAGCAAGAGGGGCCTCGAGAGCTAATCAGGAGAAGAGCTGGGAGGAAGAGCTATGGTGATGTCCAAGCTTCTGCTGCACTCCGATCACCACGGAAGGATCCGCTGCGCACTTTGATCAGTTACAGTAAGGCCACCTAGTCCAAACTTTTAGATCTGAACATAAGGATCCAAGGTTGTCAGATGCAACCCGTGAGTATATATGATAAAGCCAAGTGGCGTGCATATCAGGCACACGTGTACATGATCAAGTGATATGGTTCAAGCATGCAGGTACAGGCAATGACAAGTAATATAAAGGAAATTAAAGGAACAATAGTATATCCGAAATCAAGTAAATACATGTATATCCATAACTCTGAATCAGAAATCATGTATAGATACACATAAACATGCGATAAATACATTAAACATGCAGTAAATACAAGTATGGATAAAACTAGTTGTACAAGCTCAGATTATGAATTTTCGGGATAGATATGTCAAGGGGATAATCCAAAGAAGAAAACCCTCATCTATATACCATATATCCGATGTCACCATCATCTGAGTTCATACAACTTGAGTTGCCTTCAAAATAACAGAACTATAGTGTGTAAGTAGTAATCATTATATCACAGAAATCATATGTCATAACGTAGGGTGTCAACTCAGAGCATACCACCTGATTAAATGATTCATCACTATAACTGGAGAATATAAAGGTGTTCTATTTTAAGTTATTCAATAATAATAATCAGTACCGTTTGATAATTCAATTCCTTCCTACTAGCATCTCACATCATTAATTGTCCATACTAGAATTCGTACTCTAGTAGAACTTACTCGGGTCTGATATGTGAGTACCAGGACCCGAACAAAGAAGAGACCAAATATCACATGTTTCTAATATTATTACCGTTTGGGTGTTACGTTCTTATGTTATTCTTATCCCTTTCCCACCGGCGTCCCACAACACTGACAGTTCACACTGGATCCTGCACTTCTAGTAGAACTCATCCGAACTCCGATATGCGGATACCATTATTCGAATAGGGGAGAGACCAAATAACATATACTCCTGGCGTTATCATTATACAAGTATGTGTGTGTGTATTAATAGGCACTAAGAATGCTTATCACGCTAACACCAGGCGGCACAGGCAGGAGAGAGGAAGTAGCCCCACAGATTCAAGAGGTGGCCCCTACAAATTCAAGAGGTGGCCCCACCACGTGTGTGGTGTGACACTTTGCTCCATGTGGCACTTTGCTCTGAGGGTTGATTCAAGAGGTAGCCCCACAGATTCAAGAGGTGGCCCCACAGATTCAAGAGATGGCCCCCACTACATGTGTGATGTGGCACTTTGCTCCATGTGACACTTTGCTCTGTGTGGGGAATGGATTCTAGAGGTGGCCCCCACAGATTCAAGAGGTGGCCCCCACCACGTGTGTGGCGTGGCACTTTGCTCAGTGTGGTACTTAGTTCCATTCAAGATCCGCCGAACGCTAGCACAATCACGGGATACATTCTCGTCATCACGACTCCAAGCATGCTATGCCGAACGCCGATATGATTGTGCTACTAACAAGAGTAACAGTGCAGGGGACATGAGTACAGGGGATACAGGAGTTTAGGAGTACAGGAGTTCAGGAGTACAGGAGTTCAGGTGTACAGTTGTTCAGGAGTATCAGATATCTAGTAGCAATATAATAATCATTTCAAGGTCCCCGTCAAAGTAATAATCATGAATATGCAACATAATACAGGTGTCAGGTATAATAGTATCCAGTCAGGTGTCATAATATCAGGTCAAATGTACTAGTACCAGGTGATAGTATGTCAAGTAAGTGATAGCATATCAATTGTCAGGTGTCATATATCAGGTGTCAGTATCGGGTGTCAAGTGATAACATGTCAAGTACTGGTGTCAGATATCAAATGTCAAGTATCAGGTGCCAGGTGATAACATGTCAAATACGGTGTCAGATATCAAGTGTCAAGTAGCAGGTCAAGTAATAACATGTCAAATACCGGTGTCTGATATCAAGTGTCAAGTATCAGGTGTCAAGTAATAACATGTCAAGTACCGGTATCAGATATCAAGTGTCAAGTATCAGGTGTCAAGTAATATTATGACAGTGAGAGTTACAACGTCATGTATCAGGTAATCATCCGGTCATGTAATATGATACAGGAGAACAATATAGTTAAACATTTCAAACTCTTCACAACCATATTTATAACAACAATAAGTTAATCTATTAAATTAGCCATGCGAAGCCGAGCGAAACAGGAGCGGATTTAGGCATACCCAGTACAATATCGGTCTGATGAGTTATTCTAACGGTCAACAAGTATTCGAATAACATGTTAATATTAGACAATCACCTGCATATCATATATCAACTCGCATAATGACGCGTCATATATAAAAAGTTAGAGTAGCAATTGTTAGGCATGTAATGAAGCAACATAAAGAAAGTATTCGCCCAAAATAAAATAGATGCTTGTTCAAGAGAAACCGTACTCGCCTAAAACCAGAATGCAATACCGAGTTAAAATCTGGGAAGTCTGCTAACACGTGCGACATGCCTATCCATATAATATATCTACATATAATTTAATTATATATATAAATATATATTAGAGAGAACAAGGGAGGAGAGAGAGAGAGGATTAGTTAGAGAGAGAGTATTTGTTGGAAGTGTTTAAAAGAGGAAAATGAAAAAGTGAAAAAAAGGAAAGTAAGAAATAAAGAAATAAAGGAGAGGGGTATGATGGAAAATATAAAGAGATAATAAGGAAGTGATGGGATGAGTAAAAGTGGAAAGGAGGAAAATGGAAAGGAATAAAAGAATGAAAGGAAGAAAGAAAGAAGAAAAGAAGAAGTAGAGGGGATTGGGGAGGTTGGCCAGCGGCTGCTGGCCGCCACCGGCAGCGGCGACGGTGCCGCCGGAGGTGGGGGGTGGTGCGACTAGGGCCTCCAGGGAGGAGGGTGGTTGGTGTTTGGTTTGGAGTTGTTGGTGGTGTTTGATGTTGAAGGTTTTGGTGGTTGATGATGGTGGTGGTGGTGTTGGTTGTGGTGATTGACAGTGGTTGTGGGGAGTTGGAGGAGGAGGAGATGGTGGTGGGGTGGTTGGAGTGGAAGAATTGAGAGTTTTGATGGTGAATTTGAAAAAGAAGAAGGTAGTAGAGTAATGGGTTTTATTGAAATTAGAGAAAAGAGGGTGGAATTTGGAGATGATGGAAGTAGGGAAAGGAAGTAGGGAGATTGGGGGGTGGCGCCGGCGGCTAGGGGTGGCGTTGGGCGTGGCGATGGTGATTGTGGAGGCGGGGGTTGGGAGGGGGTGAGGGTGTTTGGTGGGAAAATGAAATAGGAGATGATGGAGAAGGAGAAAGGGAAGAAATAAAGGAGATTAAAAGAAGGAGAAAGAGACGGAAAGAATGGGAGAATGGATGGGGGAGATATGGGGAGCTGCCATTGGCAGTTGTTGTTGCTGCAGGGGAGTGGTCGGCATGGGCGTGGGGTGCAGAGCATAGGAGAAGTAAGGGAGAAAAAAAAGAAAAGAAGAAAAAGAAAGAAAAAGAAAGGAAAAGGAAAAAATAAAGAAAAGGAAAAGAAATAAGAAAAAAAATAAAAATATATATTATTAAATAATTAAATTAATAGAATATTTTAAGAGTATAAAGTAGAGGAGTGGAGAAGGAAAATGTAAGAAAAGAAAAGAAAGGAAAATAATATTATTATTTAAATAGGGTAAAATTTGACTATTTCAGTGTAACGCCCCAGTCCCGCAGGTACGGAGACGTTATGGCGACGTACATACGCGAGGTGAAAACACGCTCACGTGTACATTAAGTCTCAGTACAGTACATAACCTCCATATAGACATGGGTCCCAGCATGAAATAAGTACAAGAATACCTGCAGAAATGGGTTAGGGATCATAACAGATAGAAAAACTGGGAAAAATACGATAACAGAAATAAAACACAACGATACCTATGAAGAGTCATGATGAGGAATCTCCTATGTGACTCCACGGCACTATCTGATAATACGATAACTCCGATCTCCAATCTGGGCACGCAAACCCAGGGTCGTCAGAAAGCGACCTAGTGAGTGGTAAAATGAAGGAGGCAGTAATATATACTATAGATACAAGCACGATAATAATATAGAATACAAGATGGTGAAATAGCGATACCATATAATAAACATATAATAAGCAGTAGAAATATATAAACATGTAAGCAGTAAAAATATATAAGTAGGTCATCTTTTAATACAATCACTACTTAGCCGGTTATCATCAGGTCAGGTCTATGGTCGTATCCAGTTTAGATTATAAATAATGTTGTCTAGTGGTGACGTGATGGAAATGAACATGGTAGTGATGTACATGAACATGTAGATGAAGTATGCAACATAACCATCCTACTGTGTTGTGCACATACAGTCATGCTGTCTGCAAAATATAGAATATACGCACTGCAGAACATGCGTAGTATGCCACGACATATAGTGTAACATGTACCAGGTAATGAACAAAGTAGACATGTAACAAGATGGCGCATATATCATCAGGAACAGTAACAAGTGCAACAATAGTATACATGTATCAGGTAAGTCATGTCATTTATACAATAGTAGCAATCAGTACCATCTGGTATTTTAATCAATCTCTTCCAGTGTCCCATACCACTGGCAGTTCATACTGGAGCCCGCACTCCAGTCGAACCCATCCGGACATGGCCTACGGGTATCATTATCCAAACGAGAGAGTGATCAAATAACAAATGTTCCCACATCACTATTGTGTATACTGTTTTATTATGTTACTTGGAAACCCATGGTCGAGGAGCTCTTATCGGGTAGATGTATCCCGTGCATACCCGGGATCACGGCCTTAAACAAATCCCTGGCTGCTGAGACCAGGGCCCTCCGCTAAGAGGGGAGCACGAATCAAGTAACGAGAGCTCATGGAGCAATTGGTAGGTAGCACTACCGTCCCCTGCAGTGGGAGAACAATATGGATCCAGTACATCACCCGATAAGATCTAATCAACCGTCGAGTCTCCCCCATACCCCAGTTAGCTTTATGTCAAGTATATAATGTAACAAGAACAATTACTGTACATGATACGAGTAACATGATAACTGGACCAGAGCTCTGTTAATAGCATAGAACAATATAATGAGAAACGGGAACAATATAATACGGGAACAATATAACGGGAACAATATCACAATTGATGTGGGATTCCACATATCGCATATCAACAGCTCTCATGTCCAGTAACGGGATTATCCATATCAGTAACAGGAAACAATCATATAACATGAATACATGAATACGGTAAATGGCACAATAAGACATTTAATATGCACGTGGATCCATATGACAAGAAGAAAGAAATCATACATGCATGTGTAACAGTGCTATGCCGAGAATCCATGTGACGATGATAATAATATTACATGCGGTAGTCCGTGCATTGGTATATCCGTGTACCCATGAGACATAAATGTGTAGCAATAATCCGTATAACACATCAGTGTCATGATAATAACAATAATATGAAATGTTATCCGTGTACTAGTGGAACATAGATGTGTAGCCATAAGTCTGTAGAGCACTAATCCATGGAATACCTAGTCGTCCGTGTATCCTGTAATACCATGTCCTGTGACTTACTGTAACGGTGTCTAACATGCAAGTCTAGTAACAGTGTAGTGTCATCGTATATATGTGGCTCAGTGCATGTCACGTGCCTGTGGTACAATACATGTCATAAGAGTGTACAAGCATAGGATGACATCGTGGCCCGAGTGTCAGCGACTGTGCAGGTAGAATGACTGTGTCCGAGTTGTCTATGCCAGTATGTATTGGTCCAATAATTACCTTCTTATCTTTATTTTAACTCATGATATACCTAACAAGATTCTAGGTCATTCTTATTACAATGACTGTCTGATCATGACCAGTGAATAATGGATAATTACCGTATTTGATCCATAATCAGGATATATCAATCAATGTCACTAAACATGGTAAAATATAATTTATAAAAGAAAAACACTCACAAACTAGCCACGGGGAGGTAGCTCTCTTTCCCACGATCGCAACGGATCCAGAATCATCCAAATCGAAGTCCGGATGCTCCCGATATCGCCTGAACACTAAAAGTAACGGAAATGGGTTAAATATGTAAATAAAAATATTTAAATGCAAATAATAAAAAGTAGCAGGGGGTTTTATGCAAAATTTACCTTTAGTGGGTTTTGATGCGGGTTTGGGCTCAAAACGGGTCGGGTTTAGATCCAATACCCAAACCCGTTTAACTTAAGTTATTGGGTAATGGGTTAACGGGTCGGGTTTAGGGATTAATGGGTTAAAGGGGTTTGGGCTTTGGGTTTGGGTTCACGACCCGTTAAGGGTTGTGAACCCATCAAAAGAACAAGGGCGGCAGCAGCAGCAGGGAGGCTGCTGCTGCGCGCGCTGTGGCCGGCCAGCCCAGCTGGCCGGCGACAGGGGGGCCCGCCGGCGGCGGTCCCGGCCGCCGGCGGCGGCGGCGGTTCAGGCCGCGATAAAGGGAGAGGGAGAGTGAGGGTGAGAGAAGGAGAAGAAGTAGCAGAAGAAGAAAAGAAGAAAGAAAAAGAAAAAGAAGAAGAAAAGGAGAAAAAGAAAAAGAAAGGGTGAGGGGTGGTGCGCGGTGGCTCGCCGGCCACCGGGGCTTGCTTGCTCGCCGGCGGCAAGGCCGCCGCGGTCGGCCTCCGGGCTGAAAAGAGGACAGAGAGAGAAGGGGAGAGAGAGATCTATGTAGAGAGAATTAGAGAGAGAGAAAGAGTTGGAGAGAGAGAGAGTTTGAGAGAGAGTGTGTTTGGGGAGAATTAGAGAGAGAGAGAGAGAGTGCGAATGAGAGAGGGAGAAAGAGGTTTAAGTAGAAAAGAGAGAGATAGGGCGGTTGGTAAGGCGGTGGGGGGAAATTTCCAGAGAAAGGGAGAAGAGAAGGGAAAAGAAGGGAAAATAAAAAGAGTAAAAACAATAATATTTTAATATTATAATATGGGCTCAATATTCGACCAGCTCCGAACGGTGCCCAAAAATTACAGAAAATAGAGAATATTATCCTGAGACGTAATATGAAAATAGTTTGAAGAAATTCAATCCGTTTTGCAAATTAAAAATCCCGTAAGATGTCGCCGGTACCGGGCGACACCGGTTTGGCCGGATTTTCGATAAATTCAGAAAAATTCCCGAAAATACCCTAACGTAGAGAATACGATTCTAAGGCACACGGTGAAAGCGAATTCTCAAAATTTTACTCCGTTTGTGAAAGAAAAATCGTAGAGCCGATTATCGGTATCGGTTGACACCAACCACGAAGATTTTTCAAAATAATCCAGAAAATTTTCAGAAAATCTTGAAAAATCTCAAATCTTAGAAAATGATTTTTGAAACTGAAATCAGCTCAATCGGACTACTACGGAGGTCAAATCAATTTTATACATCGTATCGGGTACTGATACGGTGATACGTACACCGGGGATCAGGGGGTTACATTCAGAAACGCTCCGAAAAATTCTCAAAAGTAGGAAATATTATTTTAAGATACCTGGTGAAATCAGATTCAAGAAATTCAATCTTCCAGCGATACCAGTCGACACCAAAAATCGGTCAAATTTTGATAAATTTTAAAAAATCCCAAAAATGTATTTAAATAGAATATGAGATTCTAAGAAATAATGTGAAAGCCATTTTTGAAAATTCAACTCTGTTTGAAAACTAAAAAATCTGAGAATCGGTCAATGATGCCAATCGACACCGATTTTGAAGATTTTGCAAAATAATTCTGAAAAATTTCAGAAAATTATGAAAAATCTAAAATATTAGAAAACAGTGTCTGAAACTAAAATTGGTGAAATCGGACTACCAGAATGGCTAAATCGTGCAGTATGCTGGTATCGGGCTCCCGGTCCAGGTCAGGGTTGACTCTAAGACCGAGAATCTAGATCCGATACCAAATAATATACGCTATCACAACTCAAAAATAAATACTGGAAGAAAATTGAGACAATACGATAAAAAAATTGGGACACGTATCTGGGTACGTATCTCGGGAACGGGGTGCTACAAGTGAAGTTGTTTTAACTTCGCCTGTAGTTAAAAAGAGAAGCTTTATTAGAGCTCTCCAGCTTGAACAACCTAGTACACAACTTCCTCGAGTTTCTGTACTAGACCACTTAAGCTCGATTAATCTTGATTTGTGAGAGTTCTTAATTAACAAACGGAAGTTCTGTTGTGAAGAACTAAGTCATACTTCTCCCTCCCATTGTGAACAAGAAGGGTGCCAGTTGGTGACAGTCCATTCAGTTCATTGCTGACTAGGGCCGATCTCTACCTCTCTTCCAGCCCGACAGTCAGTTTTCAACTGATTATCGATTCAAGCCTCTGTGAAGCCTCAGAAAAACAACAAAGCATGAAACATGTCAGATCTTCTCTCAGCATCCGTTACATGATAAGAAGGGGACGTGAACCGCTCAGGGCCAGACGATGGAGATGTGATACTAATTCTCCTTTATTCAGTTCTCCATATTCAGACTATAGCCCCGGATTGGGCCAATTCTTAGTGAGGCAAGAGGGTGTATTCCGAGACACAAAATTCAGGGTAGCAATATCTTATAATTATGAACAACCATCCTCTTCAAGTGGAGTGATGACACTAGAATCACTGAAAAGTCTCTTCCAATGGTCTGATGATGAGGGAGAAACCAGCGGATATGCCTCTTCAGCTATAGTCAGCTCTGTGCAGACAGGCAGAGTGTCAGCTAATATGGCTGACAACAACAATGATGATCTTTGTCAACAGATGGAGACACAAGAACAAACTTTCAGGGCACAACAAGAAGCTTTGGATAATAATCAACAGATGATAACTCAACTCCTAACCAACCGAAATGCCAATGACACCGGGAGCAACCATAATCAGGAGAAGCGTAATGATGATGAACGTCCTAAGACTGAGAAGTCGAAGGAAAGTTCCTCAATTGATGTCGAGGTCATTAAGGACATCCAGGCTCAGATTGCATCTTTAGCCCAGAGGGATGAGCTGAAGAAGATAGGGATGACTCACCCTTACCTACTTGAATGGGATTCAGTGTCGTACCCCGCCAAAGTTCAAGCCACCTACGTTACATACGTATGATGGCAAAAGTTCGCCGAACCAGCACATCTATTACTTTTAGTCCCAGACTGGTAACGTAATAGATAATGACACTATTATAGCCAGATTGTTTGTCGGTACTCTCAAAGGAGTGGCCTTTGACTGGTCAGAAGCCTTCCATCTGTTCCATCAATTCTTGGATCGATCTGGAGACTCGGTTCCTTTCTCGCTTCTATGAGGATGACACCGAGATAACCATAGATAAGCTCATTTTCACAGTGCAAAAGAAGGGATAATTGGTCCTTGATTATATTGAGTGATTCAAGAATCTATCTCTGATATGTCCAGCAGGGATGTCATTGCCTATGTTATTGCAGACATGTAGGCACAACTTCCTGGACCAAGTGGAGATTTGCATGGGGGCTGTTAAGGCCCACACTTGGAAAGAGCTTGTTGAGCAAGCTGAAATAGCCGAGAAGTCAGCTAAAAAGTTTGAACCTTTCGTGCCTAAGGACAAATGGAGGGTAAACAACAAAGGCCGTAGTGAAGTAGCACAGTCTTCCCAATCAAAAGGGAAAGAAACCATGTCTGTGGAGTTATCAGGAGAAACTCTACCAATAACCAAGAAGAGTGGCGCCAATAACCAGGAATTCAACTTTCCTCTAAAATAATACACCTTTAAAGATGAGAAGGTGCTTACAATTTTTCATTTGCTCCAAAAGGGCGGTAAGTTGAAGCTACCAGAGGTTCGACACCCTAATGAAGTGGGACGTACGAATGATCCTAACTATTGCCTCTTTCATAGGATGGTTCATCATCCTACCAACAAATACTTTATCCTCAAGAACAAAATTCAGGCTCTGGTCGACGCTGAATTTCTAACTTTGATGTCAAAGCAGAAGAAAGTCACTGTGAACATGGTGGTTTTGAGTTTGGTATCTTTCCACAGGTCACTGTCCCTGACAGAAATGCTCCAGCCCCAGAAGCACGACTGGAGGTAAGTAATCCTTCAGCAAAGCAGTATGAGGCTAAAGGCCACATTCCAATGACAATGACGTATAGGGAAATCATGTGGGTGCACCCGGATCTTATCAAAGATGAGCAATGGGACTCAAAAGAACCCAAGCTCAAGGGAAAATCCTGCAACGTCGTCTCTATCTTGCCAGATGATTACAATATAACAATAGCTTCTCTCTGTGACTCTGAAGACGAGAAGCATGTTTTGGGAGCACTGGATGCTGCACCTCAACCAACAGGTACTCAGTCTAGAAAATCTTACTTGAGACAATATGAGAAGACCACTAACGAGACACAACAGCCAACCATGTAAGAGGAAGTACCTATTTCAGCTTCAGCTCCTGCACCAGGAAAGGAAAAGCAGAAAGAAGTCTGATCCATCGAGTATTGAAGAAAACTTCTGGTCTAAAACTTTGATGCCCCTTTTCGCTTTGATATATTGACACAATTAGCCAATATTCCAGCTCAGATCACTATACACAAGCTGCTTTTCCTTTCGAAGGAGACAAGAGAGGCATTCAGGGACGCGCTGGCGAATTCAGAATCATTTTTAATACATATGTCGGAGGCCTCTGAAGATGACAATCAATCCTTGTCCCTGAATGTCATCATGTACAACCGAAAATCCCTGCCATCACCTTCACTGCTGAGGACATTCTCCTCAAAGATAATAAATATAATCGACCCTCGTATTATACTGGATACATAGGCAAGACATACATTGAAAGGGTACAGGTTGATTCAGGATCTGCACTCAGCATCATCTCTAGAAGGCTCTTCTACTTTCTTAGGATACTGCTGAATAGATTATCAGCAATAACTACTATAATATATAGTTTCAGTGCAGGAAGTAGTCATCCACTGGGAAAGATTCGGCTTCGCTATCGAATTGGAGATCTAAAATTAGAAGTGACGTGTTACATCATCGACGTTGACACGTCATACAATCTACTACTTGGGTGACCTTAGATTCACGCTAATTGGATTGATTCCTTCCACTTTGCATCAGTGTTTCAAGTACATGGATCATAATGCAGCGGTATGAACGGTGTTTGCTAAAAAAGTAGCCATTCAAAGGGGTTGAAAACTACTTTACTGGTGCTCTCCTCTACCTGAAAGCTAACAAAGTAGCAAAAGAACTATTGCTTGAAGATGACGATGACAAAATTGAAGCTAATTCAGAGTCAGAAGAAGACATGCCAGCTACTTTTGTTTTCAAATCAATTATAGCATTTTTTAACGATCCTGAATGTAACAATCCCATTGAGGATGATGGCAAATGGGTGATCAATAAGAATGCTACTTTCTATTATCCTGTGAGTGATGATTTATTTAAATATGCGGACGATATCTCCCTACACATACCCTTGTCCATGTTAAACATAATAAGTATGCCTGTAGAGAATGGTGAAGGATCTGTCTTTGTGGTCCTTCCATCTAAGAGGAATCAATTACCGATAGTATTCGGTTGGGTTCAATCCTGAATATCTGCAGTTATAGACTCGGATTCAGACTTAGAGCCCCTGCAATTTCTCCATTATGCACGATCTGCGCACCATATGATAAAAAAAAGGGGGATATAATCTACAGCGCGGGAATAGCTTGAATTTCGGAAGGGGATGACATGATCTTCTACGAACCTTATTACCGAAAGGGAAGCCAGCAGATTATTGCGATAAAACACGCAAGAAGTTGGGATATATTACACCTCCCGCTCAATCTCAATCTGAAGACGAATCTCTCCCGTTGCACTCCTCTAATTCATCTGAGTGGGAATCAGATGTCAGTGTGGGGGTGGTCTTCAAAAACCTCTTCATCAATATGACTTCAATTAATCAACTAGAGTAAGAGGAGACTATTGAAACGTTTGACACTGAGTCATGGGCCTAGCAACTCTATCTCTAGTGAGAGAAGCAATTTGAACAACGTGAACTGCCTATTGAAGATAAGATAATTCAGGTTAATGTGGGCAGTCGAGATCACCCTAAACTCATCTCTATAAGTGAAAGTTTATCACTCACAGAAAGAGAGAAATTGATAACTCTTATACAGGAGTATATCAATGTCTTTGCATGGAATTACAAAGATATGCCCGATCTTGATCTGCAGGTAGCCATATATCAATTAAACATTAAGCCTGAAGTCAAACTGGTGAAACTACAGCAACAACGGTTACATCCTGACATGATTGAAGTTATTAAAGCTGAAGTTATAAACTCATCAAATGTGACTTCATTCGTGAGGAGCAGCACCCAGACTGGGTTGCTAACATTGTTCCTGTTCTTAAGAAGAATGAAAAAATTTAAGTTTGTATTGACTACTGCGACTTTAATGCAGCCTACCCTAAAGACGAGTTCTCACTGCCCATCACTGACATCATAATTAACAACACTTGTGGCTTTGAGAAGATCTCTTTTATGAATGGCTACTCAGAGTACAACCAGACCAAGATGTACCTAGAAGACGAAAAGCATACTTCATTTCGGACGCCGTTGGGGGTGTGCTATTATACTGTTATGCCCTTCGGATTAAAGAGTAATGGAGTAACCTACCAGTGCAATGAGCACAATTTTTCATAGCCATGTTCGAAAAACGGTGGAGTGTTATGTCGACGATATTGTTGTCAAAAGTCGCGATAAAAATGATCATCTTCATGACTTAAAAATGGTGTTCGTTATAATGCAGGCCCATCAACTTAAAATGAACCCAACAAAGTCTTTCCTAGTTGTTTCAAGTGGCAAGTTCCTGATTCATTGTCACATTGAAAGAAATCCATCCTGATTCGGATAAGGTCAAAGTTATTCAGAGCATGCAACCACCTAAGAATCTCAAGGAACTCATGGGTCTGCAAGGTAGGTTAGCCTTTATCTGAAGATTCATTGCAAATTTCTCAGGTCGTTGTTAACCATTCACCCAGCTTATAAAAAAGCGTCTCTTTTGTATGGGATAAAGCCTGCCAGAAGGCGTTTGAAGATATTGCAGAATACCTCACCAAGCTTCCAGTCCTGGTGGCTTCCACATCAGGAAAATTATTATTGCTCTATGTAAGAGTTATGGACCACTCTTTGACTGCTCTTCTACCCCAAAAGAAAGACGAAAGTCATGAACAAGATATTTATTATCTGAGCAAGACTTTGATAGGAGCTAAGTCCCGGTATAATCCTATTGAGAAGGAATGTTTAGCTCTTGTCTTCGCCGTTCAAAAGACGCGACAATACTTGGTTGGTCAAACTATACATGTCATCTCCAGAGTTAATTCTTTGCGTATCCTCATGACAAAACCAGGATCGCTGAATTCAAGATTAGCTAAGTGGGTCATCCTCCTGTCTCGATACGACATGCTTTTTGTCCCTCAAAAAGCGGTCAAGGGTCAGACCCTTGCAGACTTTCTGATAGCTCATTCAGTTTCAGAGAGCTCAAAGCTTCATGAAGATATTCCAAATGAGATTTTTGAATCCAATATGACCTTAGAAGATGAAGTATGGCAGATGTTCTTTGATGGAGTATCAAGAACATGCCCCCAAAAGCAAGATAATTGCTGGTGTAGGGGTGATATTTGTCTCACCACAAAATCACGTCCTTTCTCAGGCATTTTCATTAATAACACCCTGTTTTAACAATGCAGCAGAATATAATGCCCTACTTATCAGTCTCCAGCTTGCTCATGAAATGGGGATGCAATACCTTGAGCCTTATGGCGATTCAAAGTTGATCATCAATCAGGTCAAAGGAGAATACAAGGTCCGACACGAAGACTTGGTACCTTATTATCATGTAATCATCAAAATAGCCAATTCATTTGATGGGTTTTACATCGGACATGTATCTCGTTTCCAAAATACTAAGGTAGATGCTTTGGCTGCACTGACAGTTATGTTGCCCTTACCCATTGATGCAACCTATCATCTTATGGTGGCCACTTGACGCCTCTTCTGCCCAAAGTATGCATTACAAACTAATAAAATCCATGCAATCTCAACAACTTCGAGCCTAGAGATTGGCGGTTTCTCATTATTGACTATGCCTTGCATGACATATTACCAGATGACCCTAGGAAGCAACTTCTATTTGACGAAGGTCCCTCTGCTTTTACTACAATCCAGTAGTAGAAACACTCTACCGCCGCTCATATGACAGTGTCTTGCTTTATTGACTAACTTTATAGCACAAGAAGTGCTTAAAGAGGCACGCGATGGTGTATGCGAGGCTCATCAATCAGGTCCGAGCTCAAGAATCGATTGCACAGACTCAGTTTTTATTGGCCGACCATGATAGTTGATGCAATAAAATTGCACAAAAATATAAAGCCTGTCAAATCCACGCAGACTTCATACACCAACCTCCAGAGCTACTTCACTCAACTGTTGCTTCATGACCATTTGAAGCGTGGGGAATTAATGTCATAGGACCTATGAGCCTCTCATCAATAAAAGGTTATCGGTTCATCTTAGCGATAGCCGACTACTTTTCAAAGTGGGCAGAAGCTGGGCAGAAGCTTGGCACTTATTGAAGTCGAAACTTTCAATGTGATTAACTACTTTAAACACCATATCGTCCATCGATTTGGTGTCCCCAGGCGGATATTCATGACAACGGTCCTCAATTTGCAAGCCAAGTATTCTATCGATTTTGCAACAAGTACCAAATTCAGAATGTGATTTCAACCGCTAATAACCCTGCTGCCAATAGTTTAGCGGAAGCATTCAACAAGACAATTATTAAGCTACTTAAAAAATTTATTTTATCAAGCAAATGAGATTAGAATGAGAAGCTCAGTGAATGTCTTTGGGCCTATCGAACTACGATCCTAACTCCAACAGGCAACACGCCTTTTTCTCTGGTATCCAGTATGAAGCAGTCATACCTCTAGAGATCCAGATGTTGTCACTATGGGTCGCCTTAGCAACCAAGATGATTAAGTAAGACAATAATCGGCTACGCCTTCAAGAATTTGAAACCTTAGACAAGAAACGACTACAAGAACAACATATTGAGTTGTACTAAGCTTGAATCTCGAAAACCTTTAATAAGAAGGTTAAAGAAATGGTGTTCCAGAAAGGAGACTTGATTTTAATCGTCAGACGACTTATGGTCATGACGCACAAAATCAAAGACAAATTCCAACTCAAATGGGAAGGGTCATTCGTGATAGAAATAATCTATTCAAACGGGGCCTACCGCATAGCAACTCCAGACGGCGACGTACTCATGATGCGGGTTAATGGCAAATTCCTAAAGAAGTACTATCCTTGATCATGTTAACACCTCACCTCTGATCAGATAAGTACTCGTTTTGACTATGTTAACATTAAACCTCTGGTCATTTAAATTAATATCACTTGATTGTTTCTCCTTCCTCAAAATAAGTATCTTTTACCCCCAAGTGGAATTGATTTTGATTCTACTCCCGATCAGTCAAAGACGACATTTTAGCAAGGAATGCCAAATTACCCGTCTCATTTCCCACAGAGTTCTCCTTAACTTATTAACCCCAGCGAGATTTTAGAGGTTATTAGTGGAATACAGAACATTCATTTCATGTGACACGATCCGAAGCCTTCGGTAAATAAGGCTAGAGGAAAATTTTGGATTTCAAGTCCAATATAAATCCTCAACAACTCATCATGCTGAGAGAATAGCATGGCTAGCCCAACTCAAATGGTGGTTGGTAAAGGCATACCAACTCAATTGACAGCTGAGGGTTTGCTAAAAATCCTAAAGGACCTGATCCCATTTCATTCTCCTCCAAAATCTCTTACCAATTCTTGTTCATGGAATGGTAGGACTATAAAAAATAATGTTTATTTTTCCAACGAAGTGAATCACAAGTCAAACCTATCATGTTAACATTAAACCTCTGATAGTTAGACTCTGATATATTCCCTAGCAGATAAAATCAACATTCCCGGTGGAAGATTCTAACTTTCCCCGGCAGATTAAAACTTCACTTGTCATTCTCTTCCATAGAATGACATGCCCACTTAAAGTCACGTAAATCACAAGGCAATCCCTATCATATTAACAGTAAACCTCTGAACAGTGGACTCAGACTCAAGCTGTCATATCTGTAAAAGATCCCTGAATAGTAAAGTCCACAACTCAATTCTTTATTCTACCTCAGGATAAATAATTTTTGCTATTTTATTCGGTCTCTAAGTCGGTCATGTCCAGTCAATCACCTCTGAACCGACGAGTCCCGATACTCAGTCCAGTAGACACTTTTCTTTCTTGCCGTTATGTCTAGTTCGTCACCTCTGAACGGCAGAATTCTAAACTTGGTGGCGTCTCAATCGGTCATGTCTAGTTCATCACCTCTGAACTGACGACGGTCAGGTTCCCTCTTTGTACCATCATATCTAGTTTATCACCTCTAAATGGTAGGGCTCTGAATTCGGTAGTCTCCGAACGTCATGTTCAGTTCGCCACCTCTGAACCAATCAGATCCCGAACTTCATCCTTTTTGTCCTTTGTGGACTTCCCTTCTACTGTCATGTTAACATTAAATCTTTGAACAATGAATTACGAGCCTGATGTCTTTTAGCTGGTCATGTCCAGTTAATCACCTCTGAATCAATAGGTGCCCAGATCCAATTCACTCTTATAATCCCTTATGGGTTAGCTGCCAAGGTAATACGACTACCTCTGGTAGCGAATTCAGAATTTAGCGTGACTTAAACTATCATGTCTAATCAATAACTTCTGAATAGATGGGTCCCTAAAACTGGGTTCACCCTTTTAAGGTTTATTGTCATGTCCAATTCGTCACCTCTAAACAACATACTCTTTGAGAATAGCGGTTTCTCAATCGATCATGTCCAGTCTCATCACCTCTGAATCGACAGATAGCTAAGTCTCATTCTCCCTAGTCCATTAAGGACTATTGTGTTGTCGTCATGTCCAGTCTCATCACCTCTAGATGATAAAAATCCTTAATCTGATAATCTTCAACCAATCATATCCAGTTTGTCACTTCTAAACTGATAAATTCTATGCTTCATTTTATAGTTCAGTAGGAACTATCATGTTGTTGTGGTGTTTAGTTCACAACAAGTTCATGTCTTGATGGTCTTTGATTTGTTATGTTAATATTTATCTCTAAATAGAAAGATCGTCAAGTTCGCTTCATTTACTTTTTCATCCCCAACAAGATTTGAATCGATTCGTTACTCAAACTTATTCGTGGAAATTTATCAGATGACTAATTCTATCACGTTTTCAACCTTTGAATAGAATAGTTAATATTCTTATGGTATAAGTTGGAAGACTATACCATTATCTTGTTTCTTTTGAGAGCTAAATTTAAACTTAAAATTATTGCAAACTCAGAAGATAAAGAAAGCAAGAACACGACAAAAGAGTCAAATAAAATTATGCTTTTTCATTGATTCAAAAAAAAGATACATCGATTAAAATCTACAATTGTGTTTCATAGAACTTGATCCGTTTTTCAAGTGTGGCCAGCCTACTCTTTCTTTCTTTAATGGCTCTGCTGAAAGTCTATGATCTCAGTTTAGCTTTGTTGAAGTTCACCATTTGGGACAAGTGAGCCTCGATCTCTACCAGAGTTTCCCTCTTCGCCATCTCCTGCTGCAAGACTTATCGTTTTGAGCGTTGAGCTGCTCCAACTGAGCGATCTCCTTGAGATGCAATGATTTAGCCTTGAACAAGAGAAGATTTGCCCTTTTGATCATCTCTTTGGCCTTTTCAATCTTTTCTTCGGCATCGAGAAGAGCGCTGTTGGAGGTATCGATAGTGTCACCGATCTCTACCTTCCTTACCTTCAAGGACTTCAAGTCCAAAGATACCGCCTCAGCTGCTTCCTGTGTCTCCAGGTGAGCTTTCTGCATCTGAGCCGTGAGACCTTTAAGCTCTTCATCTACCGATGGAGCCAAGTCTGAGCTGCTAAGGCGACGCCACTCACCCATGTCCCTCTGGAATTTCTCCACCGACAACTCCAAGGAAGCAGCTTGGTCATCTCCTCCGAACTCTCGGATACTCTTAATATTACGAGAGAGGACCACCTACAGAGATGTAAATGAAGTGGTTGACCCCTTCAAAATTAAGGCAATGGATGGCTTTAATCTCTTATAAAAGCTGTCGACCATTTCTGTCTCAAATTCCTTCTCCGTTTCAATTACTCTTTACGAGCGAGTAAGCCCCAAAGATAGACCCTCCACCGGTTTCACTATCACCATAGTAGAGGAAATGGCAGAAACACTTGTTTGAGATGGACGGGGAATCGCTGGCAACCGAGAGGGAGTCTTCATCAACACCAGTACACCAGCCACGAGAGAAATAGGGCTGGTGACTACCCCAAAAAGAGTTGGCTCGACTATCAACGTCAGAGACACCGGGTTTGTGATTACCCTGAGACCGCTTGTTGCCAAAACTGGCGGCATTGTGGAAGCCACCGTCATTTCACCAGCTGATTCAAGTGGAGATGTGATTGGTTCTGTTGGTAACGCAGGAGGGAGAACAGCCTTTGTCTCCTCAGCTATTGCAAGGTTACCAACAGACTCTGGCTGGTAAGAAGACAGGTCGCGATACAGGATATCCAACTCCGCGGCATCTAGCGTAGCCGAGATACTTATCTCCTCCCTGACCTTTTCTAGAAGAACCTGCCAGCTCCATCGAAGTTGATGCAGTCAGAGATGAAATACCTACAAGAGTATCTTATTAGGTCAAAGGTAAGCAAAAAGTGATGGTCATTTACAGGTTATTATAGCATTACCGGAAGGAGTTGAAGCCACAGTAGTCATGACCCCAGACTTGATAGTCTCCTAGGCAATGTCATTGGGGGCTTCCTCGATGACGGTTATTACTTTGACTGGCTTAATAGCAGAGACCCCGACAGTGACTGAAGAAGCATCGGTTCCTGCCAAATCACCAGAGGTTGGCTCAAGAAGACATTTATCAGTCCTAAGAGCCCCTGGTTCTCCTTCAAATATGTAACGCCCCGATCCCAAGGATACGGAGACGCTATAGCGACGTACATACGCAGGGCGGAAAACCCTCACGTACGCACGCTAAGCCTCAGTACAATAAATAACCGCCATATATACATGAGTTCCAGCATGAAATAAGTACAAGAATACCTGCAGAAAGAGGTGAGTGATCATAACAGATAGGAAAACTGGGAGGAATACGATAACAGAAATAAAACACAACGATACCTATGAATGATCTCGATGAAGAGTCTCCTATGTGATCCAAGGCACTATCTGATGATATGGTAAATCAGATCCCCAACCTGGGCACGCAAACCCAGGGTCGTCAGAAAGCGACCTAGTGAGTGGTAAAATGAAGGAGACAGTAATAGATACATAGTAATACAAGCACGATAATAATATATAATACATGATGTTGTACAGTGATACCATAGAATAATCATATACTAAGCAGTAAAAATATATAAACATGTCATCTTTTAATACCATCGCTACCAGTCATATTCGGGTCATGTCTATAGTCGTCTAGTCGTAGCCAGTTTATATACTCAATACTGTTGTCTAGTGATGACGTGATAGAAGTGAACAGGCAGGTGGGCATATGCAATATGAACATGCAGGTGGGCATATGCAATATAACCACAATACTGTGTTGTGCATATACAGGAATGATGTCTGCAAGGTATACAGAAAACAGAATAGATGCAATGCAGAACATGCATTGTATGCCACCACAGAAAGAGTAACATGTACCAGGCAAAGTAACAAGTATACATGTAACATAATATCGGATAAATGATCAGGAACAATACAACTAAACATGGATCAGGCAAATCATGTCAAAGTCATGTAATTTATACAATAGTAGCAATCAGTACCACCCGGTATTTTAATCAATCTCTTCCAGTGTCCCATACCACTAGCAGTTCATACTGGAGCCCGCACTCCAGTCGAACCCATCCGGACATGGCCTACGGGTACCATTATCCAAACGAGAGAGTGATCAAATAACAAGTGTTCCCGACGTCACTATTGTGTATAATGTTTTATTATGTTACTTGGAAACTCATGGTCGAGGAGCTCTTATCGGGTAGGTGTATCCCGTGCATACCCGGGATCACGGCCTTAAACAAACCCCTGGCTGCTAAGACCAGGGCCCTCCGCTAAGAGGGGAGCATGAAACAAGTAACGAGAGCTCGTGGAGCAATTAGTAGGTAGCACTACCATCCCCTGCAGTGGGAGAACAATATGGATCCAGTACATCACCCGATAAGATCTAATCAACCGTCAAGTCTCCCCCATACCCAAGTTAGCTTTATGATCTGATATGTCAAGTATACAATATAATAAGAACAAATACAGTACAGGATACGGGTAACATGATAACTGGACCTGAGCTCTGTTGATAGCATAGAACAATATAACGGGAAACGGGAACAATATAACGGGAACAATATAACGGGAACAATATCACAATCGATGTGGGATTCCACATATCGCATATCAACAGCTCTCATGTCCAGTAATGGGAATATCAATATCAGTAACGGGAAACAATCATATCAGAGGAATACAGGGATAACATGGAACAATAATACATATAATATGTGTATAGTGATTTATATGACAGAAAGATAGAAACAATACATGCATGTACACTCGTGCAGTGAGCATCTGTAGCAGGGATGTGTACCCATAAGATAACTGTGTACCGAGCATCCATGTAATGATGATAATCATAATCTGACATGTAGTAATCTGTGAAGTGGTATCTCCGTGTACCAGTGGACCATATATGTGTAGCAATAATCCGTATAATATCTCTGTGAGAGTACATGTAATAACAGTAATCAGTGTATACTATAATACCATGTCCCGTGACTTTACAGTATCCATGTCATGATGATACAATGCATGCAATACTGGTGTCCTGCATTCATATCTAGTGACAGTGTCGTGTCATCGAGTACCGTGGATCAGTATACATGTGACGATAATTATCTAACTGTGATCCAATACATGACATAATAGTGTTCAAGGATATGGTGACATAGTGGCCCGAGTGTCAGAGCAGAGGCCGTGCAGGTATGATGACTGTGTCCGAGTTGTCTATGTCAATCTTTATTGTTATTATTATCACCTATATTTCTATTAAAGCAGGAAATACCTTAAAATATTATATGTTCTTCCTATTACAATGAGGTTCCAATAATTACAAGTTAAGAAGTAATAATTACCGTATTTTATCCATAATCACCGTATTTTATCCATACTTAAGATCTATCAATCAATGTCACTAAACATGGTAAAATATAATTTATAAAAGAAAAACACTCACAAACTAGTCACGAGAAGATAGCTTTCTTTCTCACGATCGCAACGGATCCAGAATCGTTCACATCGGAGTCCTGATGCTCCCGATATCGTCCGAACACTAAATCATAAGAAAAAGGGTTAAATATGTAATAATGATATTTAAATGCAATTAATAAATAGAAGCAGGGGGTTTTCTGTACGCTTACCTTTATTGGGTTTCGGAGCGGGTTTGGTGAGATAACGGGTCAGGTCTGGATCCAATAACCCGAACCCATAACTTGAATTAATGGGTAGAGGGTTAACGGGTTTGGGGTTATTGGGTTTCAATTTAACCCAACAGGGGTTATTGGGTTTGGGAAAAATCCAAACCCAACAAAGAATAATGAACAACAGCAGCAGCAGTTTGCTGCTGCTGTTGTGCGTCTGCGCAGGCCGGCCGGCCAGCCCGGCTGGCCGGCGGCGGTCCCTGCCGCCGGCGGCGGGTCAGAATTCGGCAGAGATGAAGAGTGAGATAGGGAGGGTGAGGGAGAGAGAAACAGAGAGGGAGAGATGAAAGAAAAGAAAAGAAAAGAAAAGAAGAGAAAAAGGAAGAAGAGGAAGAGTAGGAGGAGGAGGAGGGTGGTGGCGCGGTGGCGGCCGGCCACCGGCCGGGGCGCGACCTGGTCGCGGCAAGCGGCGGCAGCGGCCGGCGGCGGCCTGCGGCCTAGCCTGGTTGCGGGTCGCCCTCCCCCCTTTGTGGGTGTCTGCAGCACAGAGAGAGAGGAGTGTGTGGGGGAAGGAGAGAGAGTGTGTTAGAGAGAGAGAGAGATTGGAGAGAGAGTGTCTCCTAGAGAGAGAGAGGAGAGTTTGTATTTAGGGGAGAGAAAGAGGCGGTGGGTAAGTCGGTGGGAGCTTTCCAGAGAAGGGAAGAAGGGAGAAGAAAAGAAAGGAAAAAGAAAGATTAAAAATATATATAATATTATATTATTATAATATTGGCCCAATATTCAACCAGCTCCGAACGGTGCCCAAAACTTACAGAAATTAGAGAATATTACACTGAGATGTAATATGAAAACGGTTTGAAGAAATTCTATCCAGTTTGCAAATTAAAAATCCCGAAAGATGTCGCCGGTACTGGGCAATACCGGTTTGGCCGGATTTTCGATAAATTTAGAAAAATCTCCAAAATACCCCAACGTAGATAACACGATTCTAAGATATTTGGTGAAAGCGGATTCTCAAAATATAATTCTGTTTGTGAAAGAAAAATCGGAAGGCCACTTATCGGTATCGGTCGACACCGACTACGACGATTTTCCAAAATAATTCAGAAAATTTCCAGAAAATCCTGAAAAATCTACAATATTAGAAATTGATTTTTAAAACTAAAAGCAGCTCAATCAGACTACCACAGAGGTCAGATCAACATTATACGTCGTATCGCGTACTGATACGGGGATACGTATACCGGGGATCATGGGGTTACAAAATGTAGCACTCGTCATAGGCTCCGCAACTAATTGTTTGAACTCGAAGCTATTGGCCTTTTTTTGCCCTCGCCAGCACCAGAGGGACCAACGTCAGTTGCGCGATCCTCAGGTTCGTCGGAGACGAAGAAGCTAGCTTCGTCACCCTCCCCGTAGGTGAATAATGGGATGTAGTAATCTCCTTGTCCCCCCGCGACCTCGGTTACTGCATCCCATATTAACAAGTTAATTGCACAGGAAGAGAGAATAATTAAAGATCTTGCAAATAGGAACTAATCTTACCCAGGGCTGCGGCGGCCATTTCAGGTGGCATTCTTCTGCGCCGATAGTTTTATAACTAATGGGGCAAGAGGAGGGATGATCACAATAGATCCGCTCTCCGTAATGACTGAAGTGTGGTAGCGAGACTTCTTCATCGCCCTCTTCTTGCGAAGTTTGCCCTTTCGCTTCCGTATGAAGTGAACATCTGGGTTTTTCTCTTCCTCTTCTTCTTATTCTTCTTTCATCGCCACTTCCACCATAGGAGCTGTGTCCATCCCATCGGGAACATCTTGCGATACTTCGGTGTCAACAACATCCTCGAATGAGGGCTTTCAGCATCAAAAGTTTCACTGTCAATTTCAGCAATGAACTCAGAAAATGCCTGGCACTCGAACTCTTTTGCCCTCCTCTTGTTCAGTTGCCTTTTGCTTCATCCGCTTAGAGATCCACTTCAAGTCAGAGGAGTTGATGTTGAACCCAGTTGGCATGGAATTGGATATCTTGTACTATTGGCAAAATCCCAAAGTCATCAGTAGGTTTGGGGTTCTCAATGGCATGCACAGTCATACCTTGGTGCAACCGACAATAAAATATCGCCAAGCTCGAGCACCGTCAATCAAGCTCCCCATGAAAGCCAAGTTGGTGTTCGATTGCCGACATAGAGCTGGTCGTATCTGAACTGACGAGCGAAACAGTTAGGAATGTATGGTTCCAGGTAGCAGGTGTCTCCTCTATGGTACACCAAGTAGGAAGACCTGATGCTCACCAGCCACTCAAATACTCTACGGCTCAATGATGTTATACCATCCCTGACATATTTGAACTCTTCACCATAACCAGCATCTCTGATGTAGGAAAAACATCGGTAAAGGGTGTACACGTCATGACGGCATAGCAGTTTACGGACCCCAGTCACATAAATTCGCTCCCTTGAAGATCCTTCGAACCAGTGGAGATGTGCGATCTGAACAGCCTCTGGAGGTTCTTCCCCAGGTTGGATAATCGTTGGGTAGTGCAGGGCAAACCATGCCATCAGGTATGTGTATGCTATTTCAACCTTAGGGTTCGACCCGTCGTGAGGTAAAACTATACCTTTGCCCCTCTTCGTTGTGGGTGGTCTACAGAAGACCTCTGTTAGTACAGGAAGACCTCGCTGTATGCAACACACCATGGCCGAAAGTAGCCCGAGAAAGCGACCGTGCACGAAGCGAACAGTCAAAAGCAATGCCATTAGGAGAAATGGGTCGCAGGGAGGAGACGATACTACACACCTCTTCAACCAAACCGACAACAAGACGGCTAAAAGCGCTTTTCGAGATATCAGTTGGCGAGCTTGGTGATGAAAACTCTTAAAGATATCTCCTTTTTCATAGATACCATCATATTCTTTCAGAAAGACGTCTCTGTGGTCGTGCTTTCTCATTATTCGAAGGACGTCCTCCTCTACCACGTCGAATCGAGCTTCTTCAGGCTTTTCTCCAGAGTGAAAAACAGATAATCTGCCCAAATCTTTAAGCTATTTGAATTTTTCTTGTAACCGTCGTGCACGTCCAAGTAGATATAGAAGTGGTACATTAGCTCTCTATAAGTCTTGAACAAAGTAGGCTCTTTCTCTAATAATGCTAGCTCCAATTCGCAAGGGAAATACTCTGCATAGCGGAGAGATCCCATTGGCAAGGCAGAGGCCTCCCACATCTCATGTAAAGCCATGCCCAGTTCGCCCACGGGAGTGCAGAAAGTCCCTGTGGCTGGGCAGTACAGTTCACACATAGCGTAGAAGTTTGCAATGCTCATCTGAATGTCGTAGCATGTGGACCTAATAGTTTCACGAAGTCTAAGTCTTTTCAGGTCCTCCCCGAAGTAAGCCAAGATGTACAGGGTCAAGTTTTTCCACCAGCCCTTTAGAGGATGAATCCAACCTGGGGCTCTGAAGTACATTGCCAGATAGTTGCCGCTAACTTTTTAAAAACTGGTTGCCAAAAGTCTGGGTTATGGCTGGGTTCTCCCCCACCGAAATGCCTTGTAGAACATCCCAGGGTACAGACACATCCCAGGGTACAGACTCAGTATACACCAAGGGGGACCTGCACTGGTGTAACCATGGGAGGAAGCTGTCAGAACTCTCACTTGGACCGAGTCAGTAGTCCGGATCACCTTCCAGTTCATCTTCTTGGGCCTCATCACACACTGGAAGAAGGATAACGAAAAGTGATTCTTGCTTGAAGGAAGGTAATAATTCTCGTTGTTCAGAGTGAAAATCCACTGCCCTTCCTTGGCTAGCAACTGTTGATCCGTGTTGGGCGCCGCATTCCCGAACATAAAATCGGGCTTTCGGTAGATCTTCCAATCACGGTCTTCTCTCCTCATCGTGCGCTGGTCTCCAGTTTGAATCAAAATGTCACGATCAAAAGTGCTTTTTTCACTGAATAAAGAAACCTGCCCCGGGAATTATAGACTGACGTTCCCATTCAATCTCCTGGCTGACTCTAAGAGACTGTTCAAGAGTCCGGGAGTATAGTGAACTGCAAAAACAGAAAGAGAGACAAACATGTTAGCCTATGGACAAAAAAGGAAAAAGAATGCAGAAAAAATTCTAAGGCATGGCTTCGTTTTACAAGGGAAGCTAGCTCAGCATCAGCTTCGCACTCTGCAAAAAGGTAGAGTGCAGAAAGTCACAAAGGCTAGGCATAGCTTCACTTTTCAAGTGAAGCTAGCTCAGCATCAGCTTCACGCCAAAGCTTAACTTCGGAGGCAGAGTGCAAAAGGTCATAAAGGATTAGCTTCGCATGGAAGCTTAAGAGGCAATCATGCCCAATAAGCTCCAAAAGGGTAAACCCCTTTATCTAGCTTCGTTTCGAAGCTTAACTTCACGTTTCTGACACAGAGAAGGCGAAAGGCACCAAGTGCCAGCTTCGCCTAGAAGTCTGGAGAAGAAACCAATGGGTTTCTAATCTTTGATCAGTGGAATTAAAGGGAAACTAATTCCCTAAGAATCTGATATAAGTAAATCAAGGGAGTTGAACTACCTGAAGATCACCAATATTGGTGGATCTTTTCAAACCCATGGGGGATTTTAGCCAAAAATTGCTTTAAAAAGAGAAGAAATCTCTAGGACGAAAGTCCTACCCACGATGGGGCATTGGAGGACCAGAGGTGCAGCGTCCACCACCGCTGAGGAGGCGACTTCCTTCCCAGGTTGCTGCATAGGAGCCATTGAAAATAATTTCGATTGAAAGAGATAAAGGCCTGAATGAAGGAGAAGGATAGAGATTTTTATATCTCTGAAAGTTCAAAAAACACTTAGAGAAAATGATCTCTCTTTCAGCCAGTTTGGCTTTTATAGACACAGAAGTGTCTAACTTCGCCTCTTCAAAAGGAGTGCAAACTGTCATTTCAAATTGATTTGAAATAACAGTTGAAATACCTAAGACGATAAAGTTAGCTAACTTCACTCAAACGCCTTCTTTAGCTTCGCAGGAAGCTTTGTTAGCTCCCTGAGATCTCATTTTTAACTTCGCTTGAAGCTATACTCCAGCTCCACTGAGAGCTTATCCTCAGCTTCGCCTGAAGCTTTCTCACAAGCATCGCTTGAAGTTTTGTCTAGCTCTGCTCTGAGCTAACTTTCTAGCTTTGTTTGAGGCTTCACCTAGCTCATTAAATGAGCTAACTTCTAGCCTCACTTGAGGCCCTGGATATAACTTCCCCTAAAGTTTTTAAGATGAAATTCGCATGGAGCTCTCATCTAGCTCCGCTACGAGCTTTTCCAGGTCATCTGACCATTCTCAAATCCCCTAGGGAGGGGGATTAGCAGTTGTAACTCAACTTCTAATAGTGGAGTTAGTTGCTTTAGTGGGATGTTATACCCGCTCACTTGGCGCCACAATAAGTGAAGACATGCAAGTAAGTTTCAACACCCTAGCTTCACCAAAGGCTCACTTTTGCTTTGCCATCAGGCTATATCAAGCCTGGCTCGAAGCTAACAGGCTGATTCAGCCTTACTGAATTCAAGGGACGATTACACCCATGTTTGACTATAAATAGCCCTTTGCAAGAAGGAACAAGGGCTGAAAATTTTAGAGATCTAAAAGACCCTTAGCCCAAAGTGTCCTATTGCTTCCAAGCTTTCAAAGTTTTAGAGATTTAACTCTCTCCTAGAGTCTTCCATCTTCAGAGGATTTTCAAAACCAAGCGAGAAGTAAATTCCCCAAGAAGGCTTGAATATCCGACTGATTGCATAGTCAACGGGATAGAGTAATCGCGCGCTGATCAGATTCCCATCGGCATACTTCCTCAGAAATCTCAGAGTAGATCTATTTGTAGTTTTTTTTCTTTCTTAAAAAATTACTTGTAATTTTGCTCCTCAGTCTTTTTTGTAAGTTTTCTCGCATATTCAATGGAAAATAACTAGTGTTACCTTCCCAAGAAAGCTCGTCAAGTGAGTTGGGGAGTTGGGGGGAGAGAGATCGACCCAGAGAACCAAAGAAGCCTCAGCCAAATTCATCCGTTGAGTCGAACATACAAACCCCAAAACCCCCCGAAGAAAATAGGAAGAAGAAAAAGAGCAAAACTTGAGAATGAGAAGAGAGTCAACCTGCGATGATGATGGAGAAGCGGAAGCAGCGAGCCTGGAAATCCAAATTAGGGATTATGTGAAGAAGATTTTGGCCGAAGGCACAGATGAGGAGAAAATACAAATAATCTCTCTTATGTTGCAACCCAATAGGAAGATTTGACATTTGGGTAGGAAAGACTGTAGGCCCAAAGGCCTTCCACCCTAGTTTTGATGATGATTAACTCATGTAGTTATGTTTACTAATAATCTTGTGTTGATTAAGTTTCAGATCATTAACCAAGATATTAGTTGGTGATTGCTTCAACAAGAGGTGTTTGGAAGCTTCACAAGTGATTCCAGGACTCAACCTTCAAGATCACACCTTGCTTAGCCCATGGATGGAGTTTTGGATCGGGTCTACTTGAAGATGAAGATCGTCAAGAAGACTTAGGTATCCTAGTTTAGTGTTTAGTGTGTTTAGATCCATTTGTAAAGCTTAGAATAGTTGATATGCTCAAGTGCACAACACACACAAGTTTTATGTTTGGATATTGGTTTTTCGGTTTTAGTTTAACCGATATGTGTTTTCATGAATAGATTGATCAAACAAGTTTACATGGTTTTTATATATATTAGATATGTTCTGGATATACATACATGCTTTTAACTTCCTAGACAAACTTATTTTGACTTTCCTATTCACGTATTGAAAAATCCAAGTTTGATAAAAATACATGTTTTGATTTTTGGTAAAAATGTTAAGAACAAAAAAATGGTTTCATATGCTTGATATTTGAGTAGAAATGTTTATCACATGTTATATATCAATGCAATATGGTAAAAACATTTTTGGGATTTTTACAAGTTATTAAAAGATTTTTCAAAATATGTTTTAACCCAGATTCTGACCCAGGTTTGTGCTGACAGGCCAGGTCGGTCGACCCTGACGGTCGACCGCACCATGGGCCAGTTGACCCATGCGGTCGACCGACGTGTACAGACTTGTGCACGTCTGGCAAACACAAGCTCGGTCGACCGTACGGGTCGACCGGGTCTGAGAGCTCTGCTCTCTGTATATTTAGGTCGACCGGCGGTCGATCGGGGTTGCCCAACGGTCACATTTTTGACCGTTGGCGGTCGACGGGCGGCCGACCGCCAAGCCTGTCAGGCTGCCACATCAGCCTAACGGCTAGTTTTGTTTTGGGGCTATAAATACCCTAACTCTTGGGCTGTTTTGACAAGGTTTTTACAAGAGAAAAATTCCCAGTTTTTCAGAGTTTAAAAACAAGTTTTCAAAAGAGTTTTTGAGCTTTAATCTTCCAATCTTAATTGTTTTAGGTTTTTGAAAAAATCAAAGAAAATAGGAATTTGGAATAATTGTATTGGTTTTCATTCTCTATCTTTTACAAAAGTTTTCCCAAGTATTTTCTTTGAGTTCTTGTTTTTCAAACACCTAGTTTTCCACACTTGAGCTTATCATCTATCCTATTCTATTAGGATCTTGTTTTTGTGGAAAAAGAGAGATTGTGTTTGTGGTCTTTTGTGATCACTAGTTGTAAACCCTTGATTTGTTGGGTTGCTCCCTCTTTGGTAGAGGTGAGGTTTGGTTTGCTCCCTTAAGTGTGAGGTGGAGATTGTTTGTTGGCTACGAGCCTTATCCCTCTTCGGTAGAGATGGATTGTGGTTGTATTGCCTCGGTGGCATTGAGAGAGGAGTTTCGGTACTCCTATAGTGGATTGGAAATCCTACACGGTGTGTAGGCGGGGATGTAGAGCTGGGTGCTCGAACCTCGAAACATATCTTGTTGTTAGCGTTTGATCCACTTGTCTCTCAACTCTCTCTCTCTCATTTATTTGTGCAAAGCATCATTCATTTCATCATATCATATTTGCTTGTGTTGCCTTGCATATTTCATATTGTTAATCTTGTTATGCTTGGTTGTTTGTGTGTGCCTCACTTATACTTAACTACAAGAGCTTCACATAGCACCTCAACCCATTCAAAGGAATCAGAGGAGTTAGTCCAGAGCCCTTCACGGGGAATTCGGCTACACTTGTGTGTTGTATTAGTGTGTTGCAATAATTTGCATTAGCTTCCGCATTTAGCGCATTTAGTTTCTAGATTAGCAGGTACACCTATTCACCCCCTCTAGGTGTGCTTTTCAATTGGTATCAGCCAACGCTCCTGATACTTAGGCTTAACATCCTAGGAGTGAGATCCATTTGTTTGCTAATCTATTGTTTGCATTTGCTTGTTTGCACACTCATATAGTTTACCATGGACTTCATGACCCCACCTAGTTTTGACCCTTCCAACATTGTTGTTTGGAAGTATAGGATGTCCATGTACCTACAAACCCTAGGACATAAGGTTCACCTTGCCATTACCAAGGAATCCTTCCTTAGTGATAGCAAGCATATAGGGGCCAATGCACAAGCCCTTGAGGCCATAGAAGCACGCTACTTAAAGATTATCTTATGCATGTTTCTAATCTTGATTCCGCCTTTGCAGTGTGGAACAAGTTGACAACCACCTCCACTCTGAGCTTCAATTGCAAATCCAACAAGAAGAGGAATCTAGTGGAGATGAATCCGAGCAGCAACAATGCTATACGGTCCAAGGGAATGACTCCCTTGAGGTACAATCGGAATCTCAACTAGATTGTTTTGGATGCTAGTTCTTCATGTGATGATTATGTTGATCCCCATGCTTTAAATGAAGAACTATCAATTGTTTGTGAAAAATTAATTGAAAAAGAAAGTCTAGGAATTGAAAAAGAAAATAAAAATTTGCATTCTAAACTTGACATTGTTTTGCAAGAGAAAGTTTGAGGTCTATAATGAAAAGGATTCATTGAGATCTCAATTAGAACTTGCACTTAAAGAAAATGAATTTTTAAAATCTAAAAATGATTGTGAAACACTCTTGAAGAAAAATGTTTTTTGTCTTCAAAATTGAATTTGTTTTACATAATAATGATTCTTTGGAAAGAAATTGAATTTATTTCAAAAGAATTAGTGTTTGCGCGCCGGAAAAAGAAAGAGGGAATTGTTGTAAAGATTTCTTTGAATCAGATGAAAAGATTACAACAAGACTTTTCCTTCCAGTTACAAGGGAGGGAGGTTAAGCTTGAATCCCCCCTTTGTTTAATGCTGGGTTCTTCGTGTGGCGGTGGAGAGTGAATCTTGTTCTCCGTTGACCAGATGACCGTCCTGGACCGTCGGGGGTCTTCTCTTCGGTCGGTAGAAAGAGTAACTCAGCTCCGTCTACCAAAACTCTCAAAGAGGAGGTAGGCGAAGAGCGGCTAGTACTCAGTAAGCTCGCTGAAGAGTCTCCTCCCTCTGTCTGTTGCTAAAGTTGTGCTTCCCTCTTGATGATCCTCTTGCCTGAATTTGATCGATCTTGATGATGCCTTGACCTTCTTAATTCTCGACTTCTCCCAAGCTTCGATCTCTCCAAAAGCTCTCCCCCTTTCCTCATAGCAAACAAGGCTATTTATAGGGGTCTCAGGGGTGAAGGTGCCTCCTGAAAACGCTCCCGAATGAGGGGCCACTACCCGCTACATGCGCGGTGACTGGCCCCGCAATCAGGGCATTGCAACTGAGACGCGGGCGTTGGGCCAAACGCGCCTTAAAGTTTGAGACGCGGGCTTCGGCCTTCACGTCTGGACGCTGAGACGCGGGTGTAGAGCCAACGCGTCTTAATGCTGAGACGCGGGCTTTGGGCCGACGCGTCGTGGACGTTGAGACGCGGGTGTAGAGCCAACACGTCTTAATGCTGAGACGCGGGCCTCGATTCCTCCGTCTAGAGCTTGAGACTGCTTCCTTAATGGCTTGTTTGTTAGTCATTTTTAGACAGCCTACAGAACCCCCTCCAAAGTTTCTGATATTCCGCAGTTGAATGGGACGGATTTCGGAATACTTTGGATCTTAGCCGTGTTCGCCTCTATGACTGGACTGTTGATGCTTCGGGCTTGATCTTATCTGGAATTGGTCTTCGTGAGTGTACTGTTGAACTCTTTGAAGCCGTCAGAGTTGATCGTGTTGAGTGTCTAGATACACAGTCTAGACCTCCCCGATTGCTTTTAGTCTGTCACGGGTGCGCTTTTGGCCGGGAGTGGTGGTTGTCTGTTTGCGTCAGTGTACTGTTGAACTGACTTGCAGAAGCAGGAGACTGGACGCAGGTTCCTTTTTGAAAAAGCAGAGACTGCTTTAAAGACGCGACTTCCATGGGGTGGACGCGACGTTTGGCCCGTTTGGGGGGACGCGGACTTTGGAGAGACGCATCTCTTGAAATGCAGACGCGATTTTCTGGGTGCATTTATGATGATGCTGATGGGGCATGTCCATCGAAGAGCCGCGTACTTTGGGGCGCGCACCTGTGCCATGTCATGATTACGCCGCCAGCTGGCCTGGGGAAAACGGCGAGATTTCGCCTCTTGGCGCGCGGATCTCCCGGTTCATTAAATGAACTGCTCCACGTGTCAACTTCTGACTTGTGGCGGGGGTCGCGACGCATGATCTTCTCTGTTCAAACAATGATTTGGCTCCACGCGTCAGGCAGCGATTTGCTGCAGCGTTTATTGGGCCAAACGCTGCGTATCTTCGCGAATCTCTGTGCCTATAAAAGGCAACAGTTAGAGACAGACACATCTTCTTCTCCGAACGCATTTGCTGAGAAAAGAGAGCTTCCCTCCTCTTGTTTGTTCATCTGTCCATCTCCGAACTCGGATTTCTGAACATCGATGGCTCCCAAGACGAAACCGACTGCATCATCCTCAAGGGCGACCGTCGCCGAGGCTGAGAGAGATGCTTCCTCTGCGCAGGAGGGTGTTTTTCTGAGGTAAAAATGCACCTTCGGCGTGGTTTCCGCCATTAAAACATGTTCATAGAACCCTAAGAACCTTTAAACAAGATCGTGTTTGATTCTCGGACGCTGTCCTTGAGATGATAAACCGGGGCGCGGGCCTGATGATCCGACGCTGGTGAACTCTGCATTCTGGATCCTTCACTTAGAACATTTCTAATTGTGAAGGTCTCTGGACGCGATTTGCAGAACGCGGATTTGATCCATGCGTTCTGTGCCGCGTTTTGTGCCATCAAGCGCCGATTTGATGAATCTGGCGTCTGAGTCCAAGCACTTTGAATTTCACAAGTCTTGGTTTGCAGAACGCGGATTTGATCCTTGCGTTCTGTGTCTTCAACGCCGATTTTGTAGAATCTGGCGTTTGAGTCCAAGTACTTAGAATTTTCATAAGTCTTGGTCTGCGGAACGCGGCTTTGCAGGTCTGGACGCGGGTTCGAAAAATTCCTGCGTCCAGTATCTCTTCTGCGTTTTGGTGCAAGTTCGCAGGTCTGGACGCGGATGATAACTCCTGCGTCCAGTGTCTCGGCCGCGTTTTGAATTATGAACACTTAGCGTCTTCTCTATTTTGGCAAAGTATCTGACCAATGTCTTTTTCTTTTGCAGTGCCGCATGTTTCAGGTTCACTTGCCAAGATGCACCATTTTGGACGCGTGGGTGGTGCCGACCGGGGCTTGACCTTTGTGCAAAGAATGAGTTTCCCCGTGACTGCTGACCAGTTACTGGATCGCAGGCTCTCTAATGTTAACAGGAGGACCTTTCGGGCACTTTATGACCGATGCCGCACTCAAAACGGATGACGGCGTCAGGTTGAGAAGCCTGCCTTCTTCTTTGGGGATCATATCTATGATGATGGCCGTCGTGTGTCTGAGGGGACCTATAAATGGCTCCGTGAGATAAAGGGCGGAAGATTCTTTCTTCCACATGGAGAGGATGTTCCCGATGTCCTACTGCCAACACATGTCTGTCCCCCGGAAGATGGAATGGGACATTTCCCAGTATATCCCTGAGATCGCCCTTGGTGACTTTGCCTTCAAAAGGTAGAGACCGCCATGATAGTCATGACGGGTCAGTTGTCGGACTGTTCCCTGCGTCGTCCAAGCCTGAAATCCCAATTGGAGAGATCCCGGAGCTTGTACCACCTTCCTCAATTCCTTCATAGAAGCAGGGGGTGACTATCTTGTCGACTTCGTGCGTATGGGTGGGTCCACTCTCCAGGGAACTACTGGTGGGGCAGGATGGTGGGTTTTGTCCTTACCAATCTTGAGGGACCGCTGAAGCGTGTGGGGCTGTACCCAGCAGTCAGGGCCGTGCAGTGGGGCGTCCCGATTTTCTCATAACTTCTTTGGGATTCTGGAGCGCTACAATCCTCGGACGGGGACATTCTTTACTCCGGTCGGAGAGATGGGCCTTGCCCTGCACGAGTTGTATGAGGTCTCCGGTTTCGTCAGGGGACATTCCTTGCGAGAAATTTGTCCCAACCCACCAGGGAACTGCGCCTTTTGGAAAAGAATCTCCTCAAGTGTACGAGACCTACTGGGAGGTGATGTGCCATTTCTACATCTGCGGCCAGACAACTGCCTGGAGGTCAGGAGGCGTCAAGCAACTATCCTGGGCTGATTATCTGTTTAATAATGTCAGCAATAAAGATCTCCCAGTAATCCGACTAGCTCCTAGTTCTGGTGGGGAAGTTGAAGACAGGATCGACGCAGCTTCTGACAAGTTCTATACCACGGAGTCGAACGAGGACGCTTCGACCCTGACCTGGTCTTTGAGAGCTTTCACCATCAAGCCCGGACCCCTATTTCTGATCAGGCTGTTGGCGGGCTTCCTGATGTTGTGCTGAAGAGGTGTGTGGTGCCCACGCTACCACATGAAGTTATTGTGGCAGATGTGGTATACCCGGCGGTACTCTGGCTCATGGCCACCCCATAGCCCTTCTTCCAGCCGTGGTGGCTGGTATTCAAAGCGGGCTGCGGGTGCTGACCAAGAGCTTCTGCGAACCCCCAAAGACTGCTAATTCCCGTGGGGAGCCGTATACCGACTCAGAGGGGAACCGACGGTGAGGCACCCCAACCCGCGGATTGAGCTGCCTTACACGTACCTCATGGCTTGGTACGTGATGCATTGTCCATCTCTAATGACGGCGGCGCGTGGGAGCATGGATCATATCCCATTTGTGCAACGGCTGGAACGTTCGGAGTGGCATGACACCTACCTGTATTACATTAGGAAGCGTCTTTCCTGTGCCACGAACTATCAGCTTAACCGTTGTTTTCCAGAGGTTCAAGGTGCAGCCCCGGGGAGCTGTTCACGGATGTCGCTGGGCGGGATGACTTCTCGCAATTGCCTGCTGGAGCCTTCTGGTGGTTGATCAATATACGCCAGGATATGTGCTGTTTCGCAAGGGACTTCCTGCACTATCGAACGGTATATGCCAAGTCGTTTTGCCCGACAATTTGGCTATGATCAGCTTTACGTCGGGAATCCCAATGGCTCAACTTGCCTTTGACGGGAACCTGTTCGAAGGCGCTTCGGGCTTGGTATTACAGTGTGGCTGGAGGACGGGAGCAATGTTCCATCTACCCGACGAGGCGCCTAAGTGCCGTATGAGCTTCAGCTTCTGTACTTGGTACTCCCAAGCCGGCCAGACGCCAGATCTTATTCTGGAGTCTTCATGTCTTGAGAGTATCAATGCCAGTCTCGAGGAGAGGTCTGAATCCAGTAAACGTACTAAACTTCTCGACCAGTACCTGAAAGCTCAGAGGGAGGTCGAGAAACGATCGAGGAGGGCCCCCAGTAGTGAGGGCGGCACCGCGACCGGCAAGGGCAAAGCCGCAAGCGACGAGGGCGGAGCCACCAGCAATGAGAGTGGAGCCGCGACCGCAAGGAGGTCGAAGCAATGGCGAGGAAGCGTCGTCGACGCTCTGCTTCTGTAGTTGAGCCTGCCCCAAAGAAGGCTCGGAGGGACTTAACGGCTGAAGTCTCTCAATCCAGAGCTATCTCTGCTGGAGTTGAGGTTCCTCCTGAAGGTGTCCCTGTTAGAGTTGAGGAACCGCTGGAAGATGAAGATTTTCCAAGCTTGGTCCGTGCTCCTAGGTCACGCAGCAAGACCGTGGAGGAAGGGGAGCTTGTTGAGCGAACCCTTATTGCTGGTGATGCTGAGTAACCGGAGGTTGACATAATGGGCGAAGAGGATGTCGAGATTCCAGGAATCTCAACTCAGCCCGAGTTTCCTTCTTCTCATGAAGGGAGGGACGAGGTACAGCAGCCGGGGTCTCCTAGTGTCTTTATTTCCAATCCTCGGGCAGTCGACCCTAGTCCTACCATGGGGTGATTGGGGGTAAGGCTCCTGTTGCAGAGCTTCCTCGCGTGGCGCTATCGTCTTCTTCGTCATCGGGAGAAAGTGACTTTGAAGATGAAGTCGACCATGGCGATGAACCCGCTCTTCCTGACCCGAGTAAGTTCTCACACATCTCGGAGGAGAAAATATACGGGGTGAATCATCGACTGCGTTACCGCTGGCGATAATCCCTGCTGAAGGTACAACTTCCTCGCATGTCGAGGCGATGGAAACAGAGTTGACCCAGCCCAAGGGGATTGAGGCTTCGGCCGCTGAGATAACCTCAGTGGGGGCAGCTGTTGAAGTTGGGGAGCCTTCCCCTTTGCCAGGAGGGGAAACAATCATTGAGGCGGAGGAGGCTCTCACTCCGCGGTGGAGAAGGCTACTGCTGAAGCTGGGGGGACTCCCATTTTACAGGACTCGACGCCTCTGGACCTCGAACCTAGTAAGGCAGCTCTGACTGAGGGGGCTCAGGTGGGGAGTCTGACGATCGCACCCTTCCAGAAGGCCACACAGCTCACTTCTCGGTGGAAGTTTCTGAAGAGGTTGTGCTTACAACTCCTTCATTGGTCGTGGAAGCTCCTGCAGAGGCAGCGCTCCAGGAAGCGCCAGTGGGTAGTCTTGCTCTTGCCACATCGACGGCCGGCACGGCTCTTGTGCGAGAAGACCGCCCTATATCCCTTATCCCGTGACAGAAAAAGGGTCGGGAAGCTTCTTAGGTGGTGAAGACATGGGGGAGCTGGCACGTCAGATGGTGCAACAATTCTTCACCTCGATGGGATCATGTATTGATCTCATCTTCCGTGGACACAGCACCTTCCAGTTTGCCCAGAGGCTTCTTGAAAATATGGCCGTGAGCGTCGAATTGGCGGGAGGCCCTTCACTTGCCAGGGCATGCCTACGGGTGGTAGAGCAACTTGGAGATACCTGCGGGAGCTGGAATCTTTGGAAGATGCTGGCTCTTTTGATGAAGCCCAGGCCACCTTGACTAGGCTCCTAGCTGATCAGGAACGGGAGCGACAGGAGGCGGAGGCACAAATCGCTGCCGAGGTCCGTGACCTTGAATATTCCAAGCTGAATTCAGAAATTAGCCGGAGATTCGAGGGAATCTGAGCTCAGTGTGCAGAGCACGGAGCAAGTCATCTCAGAACTCGGGACATTATCGCCAAGGCGGAAGCTGTTCTTGCGCTAAATGAGGAGAAACTTGTTTCCCTCAAGAAGGAGCTTGAGGAGCACGGGCTGCTACGGGGCGTGCTGAAGAGAGTCTATCCCTACAATCTTCCAGGGTGGAATCTTTGCGGATGCAGCTGGCTGCCAGAAATTTCTTATCTGAGGCGGAGCTGCGGGACCGGGCTATCATGGAGGCTGAGAGGACGCGCCAGCATGAGATTCACCGCCTTAGGGAACAAATCCGTTCCTTGGCGCACCAGGACATTTAGCCTTCTTTTCTTTTTTTTTTTTTTGTAAAGAAAAGGGACACTCTAAGAGTGTTTGTATCCACTTCTATCATTTTTGATATAATAGAAGTTTTTCTTTAAAGCTTTTGTCCCAATTTCTTTGTCCTGTTGTGGATGAACCCAACTCTTGATCACTGGATGTGAATACTAAACTTAGATAGGACTAAGTTTTTTTAATGAGACGCGGTCTTGGCGAGACGTGGCATTAATCCCATAGAATGAGACGTGGCATCGTCTATGGGGACTTAGATTTCACCAAGTCTTTTTGACGAGACGCAGCGTCGATCACAGGGTGAGACGCGGTCGTCAGTCCACCGGAACTTAATTTTCACTAAGTCCTTTACTGAGACGCAGCGTCAATCATAAAGTGAGACGCGGTCATCATTTCATAAGAGCTTAGATTCTACTAAGTCCTTTGATGAGACGCGGCGTCAATCACAAATCGGAACGCGGTCTTCTTGATGAGGTGCGGCGTCAATCAAAAGATGAGACGCGGCATTGATCCGTAAGTAAGACGCGGCTGTCAGTCCCTGGGGTGAGACGCAGCGTCAATCACAAGGTGAGACGCAACTCTGAATAACGCAAATCTGTCTTGCGCGGATCGGGCAGACGCAAGAGATGCAGCCTTGTCCGCTGAAGGGACGCGGCTTTCCCATCTGCGTTTAATGTGATCTGACTCAAGATTTTAGGAGATCTTTGCTCGTCAGGTCTTCACTGTCGATTGGGATTCCGAGTCATCCGTTGATTCCAAGGCAGTTATCCACGCGTCAACTCCTCATTGGACTCAGGAGTTACTGCCCTTAAATGCAAACCGATGCGGGCGTTGAAAACCGGCGCTTGCGACGGTTCCCAAAGCGGCGTTCCACGCGTCAATCCTTCACTGGGCTTTGACAATCGTGCGTGACGGTTCCAATTAACGCCCCATTATTGGCAGTTATTAGGGCCTGCCTATAAATAGGGTGCGCTCCCCTTCTATAATCCAAGCTTGGATTATTTCTCTTTGGATTGCTCTGAGAAGTCCCCACCTTCTTCAGAAAAGAGTTTCTTGATAGGGATTCCGTCTCCATGGATGAAGGTAATTCCGAGAATGAAGATGACCCAGAGCTCTCACGCTTCGGTTTGGTCTCTTCAAGAAGAACCCCCTCTCGGATCATCTTGGACGCCTGCGTTTGGGTGCAGAGAGGCCGACTCTGGCCAGAGGTCTCTGCTGGTATGTTCCCCGATGATGTGTATAGCCTGAAATTTGGCATAACCATCTAAATGAAGTCCCGTGCATTCCTTCTCTGGAATTTGTGCCAGTGACTTGACTTCTCTGAACGCGGGCTCTTGACGCTGGGCTTTGCCCATCGCGTTTCATTGCCTTGGCGTGTTTTCGACCTGAATCTTGCAACTCTTGTTCACTCAACAGAGAGATGGCAATTTTCGGCGTTCTGAAATTCTTTGTGTCTGATGCATTAGGCGCGGGTACAAACTGAGACCGCGTTGAATCCTATGCGTGGCGCAGTTTGACTCGCGTCTGTTTGACTGCGCGGGTCATTCTCGCGTCTGAAGTCTTGAATGGCTGCCGCGTTCTGTTACTCAGTTTCCTTTATAAAAATGTACTGAGTTCCATTTTTCTGACTCTTGCTTTCTTCTTATTCAGGTAGGCTTGCTCGTCCTTTTTCAGTTCGCTGGGCCCCAGAAAGAATATACCGGCTGGCGAACTTGTTCCACGTTCGTTTGTGAGAGATTAAATTATGGTCCTCGTCGTTTTGAGAGATTAAATTATATCTCTGACGGGGACCCACATCTCACCAAGGTCTCTTCAGATCTCCTGCACCACTCTTGCCTGATGGCAAGAGATGGTCAGGTCAAGTGTGACGGCGAGGAGGTTCCGCGGTTACGGTGGCGGAAAGATCCACTTCCTCTCCCTACTCCAGAAGTGACATCAAGGACATTCCGTTGGATGGCCTGCTGGGAAAAGGGATGGTGATGAATGCAGACTTTCTGCTGCCGCTGGACCTAGTGGAGGGAGGGTAGCATCCTTTGTGATGACTCCTAAACTTCCTCTCTCACCCCAGGAGTGACTCCATGTTCGTTGGATGGTCTGCTAGGGAAAGAGACGCGCCTGAACGAAGGGTTGCAGGACCTTCTGTTGCCACCCGACCTCAAGAACACCATTGCTCTTAGCTTAATCAGCTAGGGCGCTTTCGACTTTTGCGTCATCGCCATGGCGCAATCGGTTCCAATTACACCTGGGATCAGATGCGGTCTCAAGGAGTGAGTACGGCCTCTGAGAGAGAGAGGGACTTCTTTGTACTCCTTATTGTAACACTCATCTAATTGTATAAGAGAGCGTTTTGTATCACTTTCATATGCTTGAATATCAATAAAAGTGACACTTTTCTTTTTGCCTCTTTCTGTTGTCTTGAATGTTTGTTTTAGAAGCAAAGAATGATTTTGGTGACCCGCCACTTTATAAAAGAAAGTGACAAGTAGATGTGTACCCCCAGAAGGTGAACTTTTATCAAGGATTTGGGATTAACTTGATTTAATCAGCTGGGGATTTTGATGGAAGCATTGTTTATCGGTGTAATGTTAACCAACAATGCCTCCAAATGAATTTGATACTCGGTTGGGAGAATATCAAATGAAACTAGACTCGTGGGGAATCTAGTAAGATTTTTACCGCTAGAGGTGTGATATTAACTTAACGGTTTAGAAGTAATCTTGTCAGAAGTTAATATTAACTTGACAAGGACGTGAGTTAGAGGTGTGATATTAACCTAACTCATCAGCATCTCAGTTTTATTGGGGAAAACTGAGGGTTCACTGTCATAGGTGTGATGTTTAACTTAACAGTGATAGTAATGCTAGAGGTGTAATGTTGAACTTGGCATTGGTCGTCTCGGCTAAAGAAGTCGAGGAAGGTCATAGCCATAGGTGTATTGTTGAACTTAGCAATGACTCGGATGCTAGAAGTGTAGTGTTAACTTGGCATCGTCCGTCTCG
>JAVJIF010024894.1:0-53485 GCA_038442645.1 Agave tequilana | reverse complement strand
CACATTTATCGTGTAATAAATCTGCTAAATTCCTTATCTTAAATGTCTATTTGCAGAAGATAATCATAGGGAGAACGAGGATAAAATCAAATAAATATCAGTTAAATTCAGATTTAACTAGATTTATTTGGTTAGAGGAGGATGATCCCAAATCCAGTTGGTTAAATTCAGTTTTTGGTGAATTAGGTGGTTAAAGATAAAGATCAACCGAGAATAACGTTAAATACAAAGTCCAAATCCAAAGGAATAAATGGATGAGAGAAGATCAATGGATGAGATGAAGCAATTCAGACTCAGATTCTGGCTGGATACATTTTAGTATTTGAATCATAAATTTCTCTACCAGAACTCAAATCTGATGATTCAAGATGATCCAGAAAGAGGACTTAAGTGATACAACTCTTAAGTTGATCATTATTTTTAATTCTGTCATTTGATAAGTGATATTTAGCAATCAATACGCCACTAAACTGTAGATCAGAACTGAATATCCACATCAAATCAAGTTTGAAGATAAGGGGAGTTCAGAAATTGCTAGCTTTATTTATCTTCATACTCCTCTACCCTCTGCATTTCTCCTATAAATACCTGCACTCAAAGGCAAAAGGGACGACCATGTAGAGATAGGATTTAGTCCAATTTTCATTCTTTGTAGTGTAGGTTTTTGTTTTCTTCTTATGTAATTTTAATTTCTTTGTAAGCTTAGGTTAGATTGAGATTCATGTAAGTAAGAGAGAAAGGCTTATGTTGAGAGTGACACCGATGTACCTCCTTCTTTCTTCCATCGTTTCTGCAAGCATATAAAAGGTAACTTTTTTTTATGTTTGTCTTTACTTTTGTTTCCTTCTTTTTCTTTCTACTTTTTCTCATTTGGTATGATGAGCATTCAAATGAATCTAGAAGCATCAGTATAACAATGTTTGTGTGAGTGCCAACGATATTTCATGATGATGTTCTCCTCCTCAAGACTTCGTATCATTTCATTCTTGTTCGTCTTGATGATGTAATGCGAATGGGGACTGAGCTCGATCTTATGACTTATGCATTGAATGCCTCTGAAGAAAGGTAGAACATGCAAGGGTTCCAGGTAAGTCATCAACAAAGGAGATAAGTATTCTTTAATCTTTTCTCTCTTTTCTTTTATTTCTTTAGTTTAGATCACCAACACCAACAACACCCACTTCTTTTATCATTCCTTTTCCATTTCTTTGTACATATCCAGTTCTGGTTTCTCCATCTTCCCAATCTCTCACTTTCTGCCTAACTTCATTGTAATTTATTTTTATTTTCTTTTTAAGAAACTAAAGAAGAACTTTAACCATTAATGGTAGCATAAAAGAGAACTTGCTAAATAAGCTTCCATCGCTAGTCCCTCCTTGTGGATCACGACCCGCATAACCACTTGCTATTGCTGTAGAATTGAGTAACTTGTATTTTTCATTCTTAGTTTTAAAATTCTGTATTTTTGCGTGCAGGTTTCAACCTTAATCGGAATTTTGGTGCCGTTGCCGGGGAGGGACGGTAAGTAATTCTCTTTAAAGTTTACATTTTTGGCTAATTTTCTTCTTTTTTTTTGTACCGATTTAACAACAAGGAATTCTTGCTGCAGTAGACACATAAGTGGCCTTGGACTCTGCTCAAGAAAGCAGAGCTAAGAAGCACTCAGATTTTGCTACAGTTCTGTGGCAAACTGAGTGAACTACTAACCTGTTTTTCTGCAGGTTGGCTGAATTGTATAGTTTAAATATCTGTAGCATTTATTTTCTTGTTTGACTCACTGTATATATATTTCTAACACAATAGTAAAAAGTTGATTGTAAATGCTAAAAAATGATTTAGACTTTGCATTTAGGCACGTGTCTATTTCATTACATTTACTATTTACTGTTGAAGAGTACTGGAGTCAAGGTATGTGTGCATAACATTTAGTATAAGGTTCATTCTTGTATGAAATATTACTTGAGTGTTACTTTTCTCTATATACTTGTACACTGCACTAAATTGATTTAAGGGCTTGTCCTATAAACAATATAAGGTGGGAAAGTCATTACCCTCCCTTAGCCCACAAACAATCTCCCCACTCATTAACCCAAGCCTAATTAAAAATGAGTAGATGTTGGCCCTAGGGAAATCTCGAACTAAATTAGGAGATTATCCTAAGGGGAAAGGTATTGGAATTTGACTCCTACCAAATCAGTGTCTAGGAAGGGGATTAAGGGCCGAAAGCCCGAAGGTTGGTGGTTACTTAATTAAGGAACGTCTTTGACAGATAACCTCCCACCAGTCTTGCCCTGACCTGGCTGATTAGCTTGTGGTCAAAGTCTGCATTATACCTCCTATGGACAGTCTAACCAGTTAGGAGTCGTCTAGGTCAAAAGTCTACCCTAATTTAGGTTAGAATTTTTTCTTTTTTGTTTGCTTATTTGTTTGTTTTTTTTTTCTTTGTTTGTGTTTTATTGAGTGATATGGATTATAACAATAATTTTTCAATTTTAATGATAATCCATATTACACACCAACCTCTTTTTCAGATATCACGAACTCGGCGTACCATAACTTTAACCAACCTAGTGTGTCGGATTGGTCTTATCCGAATCAATATAACCCATACCCCCAATCTTATAACCATAATTCTAGAATAATTTCAACTCTTCACAGAGTTGATGGGGATTCACCTCCCCCAAGTCCAATTCTCAACCAACTTCTCCTCCTTATCCACTTTGTCCACAATATTTTCAAGATTCATACTCAGTTTCACTAGTCCAAAATAGAAAACCATCAATTTTAGAAATGAGTATGCGTGAGTCCAAACAAAAATCACAAAATCTGATGGACTCACAATTTCACCACCAATTTTAAAACAACACTTCATCTTTTCAACAAAATGATGAACCAATCAACTATGAAAAGATGCTTGAAGCCATGACTCAGGCTCAAAATGCTCGTAATCATGACATAGATATGATGGTCTAAACTCTACATTCTCACCGTTTGGCCAGTTCTGATGTCATTAACCATTATGTTAGAGCTGAAGAGTCATGTTGTTTGTTTTGGAAAACATGGTTCCAGTTCAGCACAATCATTTGAACTTGCCCAAACTCTAAATTTTGAAAATGATATTGACAGTTTGGCAAGTTATTCCTTTCTTGAAATTGAACTTGAGAATGAATATGATCCTGAACCTCAACTTAGTGATTCAATTCTACTTCCTGATTCAATAATGACTTCGATGTCTTCACTTGATTTCAATCTTTTTCTCGAATCAATATTGGATCCTGTGCCAATTCATAATGAAATTGAATCGCCCATCTTTGATGATCATTTTATTGAACTTGTCCAATTTCATACTTTTAAAAGTCTCAGTGACAAATTGGCAAGTTCTCATTTTTATGAAATTGAACTTAATGAGAAATGTGACCTAAATTCTCAAATTTGTGATTCAGTTCAAATTCCCAAATCAATATTGACTCCTGTTTTGTTACCCGACTTGAGCATTATTTTAGAGTCAATTTTGATTCCCACACCTGTCATTCTTAAACTTGAATCACCAATATTAAGTCACATTCTATTATGAGAAAATGAATGTGGACTTGAGTTTCAACTTCTTGATTTGGACCCACTTCCTGAACCAATCTCGACTCCTGAGCTTTTACTTGACTTAAGTCACTTTTCTGAGTCGGTATTATTTCCCGTACTTTCTAAATCCAAGTCAATCATTCTATCTTTTCACACTCTATTTTGGGACAAGGCGGTTGACAAAATTGACTCCGAAATCAATTATGGAATTTGGAAATTAGATGGAGTAAAATATTTATTAAAAATCATTCATGTATATATCATTTTAGTGGGTTATATTAGAGAAATTTCATGTGGGTTCCTCTGAACTCCACGAAAAGTCGATTGGGCCGCAATTCGTGGACCAAGCAGACCACCACTAGAACCACCACCTTAAGATAGTATTTTCCTTCCCTGTCTTCTTTTTCATGCATCTATGCATTAATTCATACATTGAGGACAATGCATGAGATAGGTGTGGGGGAGGGTTCTAACATAACTTAAGTTTTTCTTTTTATTTAAAAAAATTTAACATTTTCTTTACTTTTAAAAACTTTTTGAAAATAGAAATAATATTTTGACATATTTTTTGTAAGAAATTAAGTCAATTTAAGGAATAGGAAAATCAAAATTAGTATTTCTTAAACTTGGTCAACATAAGATTATTTGTTTGATTTTTAGAATTAGGAAGATAATTTGTCAAAGTAATTTAGTCTTGATCTTTACCTTAATGAAATATGCACACTTCATACACTTACACACTTAGGGTTTAAAAATAAAGATTCTTATGCCTTATAAAAAAAGAAAAAAATATATCTATGAAAGATGAACAAATTTAATTATTGATTAGTTAGGTGCTTTGGCCTAAGTAAGCCTTGGTATTTATGCAAAAGATGATTATATAAGTTTGAGAAAAAATATAAAAATAATCCTCTGATTAAGTTGGGTATTTGTGCCTAATAAAGCATAAGTATTCACGCCTAAAAGTGGATCATATAATAAAATCCTTAGTTTTGTGGCCTTGTTTGCTTGAGTCTCAAGTCCTTGGGGTGTTTTCTCACCCGGTGTCTTAAGACTGTTTAGTTTGGGAGTCATCGATTAAAGGCTCGTTACATGGGCAGATTAGAAAGCCTAATAGATATAAGGAATAATACCACTAAAAAATATATATATAAATAAATAAGGCATAAGAATTAGAGTTAAAGAACCCTTAGTCAAAATTTTCACGGTCACAAGGTGCATATGACTTAGGGTAAAATAATAGACTAGATGAGAAGTACAATTTGACTCCTTACTTTAATTGATAACAAATTTTTGAATAGAGACTAAGTTTAGGAATGAAAAATTCGGTTTTCCTATAACTTATAGATTACTTAAACTTAAAACTTATATTAATATTTCAAATATTTTTCTTTCAAAATGTGTTTTCAAATTACTAACATTTTTTCTCTTTCTTTACGGATTTTGTGGGTGTAATCCACTGAAAATCCTCAGGAGACAAAACTCGTCCTCTAGGGGTAACCTAGATATTTAACGGCTTGTTGCATATGCTCAGTACAATTGCGTGACCTGCGAAAGTGGTCTAACAATCCTTAGTATAGCTTAGTTGCTTTGCTCGAGGACGAGTAAAAGATATGTGTGGGGGTGTGATTGCACACATTTATTACATTATTCTTTATTACATTTCACATTTATCATGTAATAAATCTGTTAAATTCCTTGTCTTAAATGTCTATTTTGCAGAAGATAATCATGGGGAAAAGAGGATAAAATCAAATAAATATCAGTTAAATTCAGATTTAACTAGATTTATTTAGTTAGAGGAGGATGATCCCAAATCTAGTTGGTTAAATTCAGTTTTTGGTGAATTAGGCAGTTAAAGCTAAAGATCAACCGAGAATAACATTAAATACAGAGTCTAAATCCAAAGGGATAAATGGATGAGAAAAGATCAATGGATGAGATGAAGCAATTCAAACTCAGATTCTGGCTGGATACAGTTTAGTATTTGAATCATAAATTTCTCTACCAGAAATCAAATCTGATGATTCAAGATGATCCAGAAAGAGGATTTAAAGGGCTACAACTCTTAAGTTGATCATTATTTCTAATTCTGTCATTTGATAAGTGATATTTAGCAATGAATATACTACTAAACTGCAGATCAGAACTGAATATCCATATCAAATCAAGTTTGGAGATAAGGGGAGTTCAGAAATTGCCAGCTTTACTTATCTTCATACTCCTCTACCCTCTGCATTTCTCCTATAAATACCTGCACTCAAAGGCAAAAGGGACGACCATGCAGAGATAGGATTTAGTCCAGTTTTTCATTCTTTGTAGTGTAGGTTTTTATTTTCTTTTTATGTAATGTTAATTTCTTTGTAAGCTTAGGTTAGATTGAGATTCATGTAAGTAAGAGAGAGGCTTATGTTGAGAGTAACACCGATGTACCTCCACTTTTCTTCCATCATTTCTGCAAGCATATAAAAGGTAACTTTTTTTATGTTTGTCTTTACTTTTGTTTCCTTCTTTTTCTTTCTACTTTTCCTCTTTTGGTTATGATGTGCATTCAAGTGAAATTAGAAGCATCAGTATAACAATGTTTGTGTGAGTGCCAACAATATTTCATGATGATGTTCTCCTCCTCAAGACTTCGTATTATTTCAGTCTTGTTCGTCTTGATGATGTAATTCGAATGGGGACTGAGCTCGATCTTATGGCTTATGCGTTGAACGCCTCCGAAGTAAGGTAGAACATGCAAGGGTTCTAGGTAAGTCATCAACCAAAGGAGGTAAGTATTAATCTTTTTTTCTTTCTTTTATTTCTTTAGTTTAGATCACCAACACCAACAACACGCACTTCTTTTGTCAGTCCTTTTCCATTTCTTTGTACATATCCAATTCTGATTTCTCTATCTTCCCAATCTCTCACTTTCTGCCTAACTTCATTGTAATTTATTTTTATTTTCTTTTAAGAAACTAAAGAAGAACTTTAACCATTAATGGTAGCATAAAAGAGAACTTGCTAAATAAGCTTCCATCGCTAGTCCCACCTTGTGGATCACGACCCGCATAGCCACTTGCTATTGCGGTAGAATTGAGTAACTTGCACTTTTCATTCTTAGTTCTAAAATTCTGTATTTTTGTGTGTAGGTTTCAACCTCAATCACCGTCCAATTTGACTGTTGGCCACAAATCATGCATTAACAATGTCTGACACGTATTGTTCATGTGTCAGGCACGAATCCATGCCAGATTCATGTCAGGTGCAGCGGCGGTTTAACTGCACCCGTGTATCATAGGGTGCATTCATGAATAGAATTTTAGTCTGGTTTCAAAAAAATATGGAAATGATGATGTCGTCTATGGGACTACGTTATTGATGAATTTAAAAGGTTGGTTTTTATGTTGTGACCTTGGTTGCTTCATCTGAATAAGTTTGCGTGGTTGGAGCTTTAACCAGAACTGATTGAGACAAGCATTCACTTGAAATATATGGACTGCAGTAAAAAAAAAAAGACTACGAACTTCATAGAATAGAGTATCTTGGTAGCTTATTATTAGTGGGCAATTAGTTGAAAGGTAGGTGATAAGATCTAGTGATAAGCAAAGTTTAAAATCTCGGATTACAAGTATGATCAGCCAATGGTTTCATTGTCTGAGATTACTCAAACAGGGGTGACTTGGTACATAGTCAAGGATGGGTTTATTGTTGGAAATTTTATATTATTTTATAAAATATGCAATTTCTTACAAATTAAATTAAGACAAAACAACAATTATTCTAACATGCAACAACAATTATCCTCCACTCATCTCTCCAGCCTCCACAAACACCTGCACGAGTACTCCTCCAAGCCCTAATCACCAGCACCTCTTCCTCCATCCTCTCATGCTCAGACCAAGCCCCCTCATCTCCATCTTCACCTACACATGCAACTCTTGGTTGGCCATCATCATCGCGCCAGACCCGACGACGCAACCACGGCGACCTAAAAATCCACGGAGTCGCCGGCGTCCTCCTCGTCCTCCACTGGTTCGCCAGAGCCACTCCTTGCGTAAACTTTTGCATGGGTACAATCTCCTTCTTTCTCTGTATATTGTGTAAATATGTATTAGTGTGTGTATGGTGCTGATATGTGTGTGTTAATGCATGAGTGCATGTGTGGGTAATTATATATATTGTGTGTGAGTTTATAAATGTATATATACATATGTGTTATATGTATATTATTGGGTGTTTATTTAGGTGCGCGTGCGCTTGGGTGCGTGCATGAGTGGGTATGCATGATTTTGTAACATAATAATGTTGTGTGTGTATTAATGCAGTGTGTGTGTGTGTGTGTGTGTGTGGATGTGTATATAAGTTGATGTATGTGCTAGTGTGTATACTCGTATGTGGGTGTACACACGTGTGTATGCACTATAGCGTACATGTGTGGGTATGAAATATGTGTGTATGGTAATTCCCCTTCCTTTCTGTGTATGGTTGTGTGTTATAGCAGTTTCAGACTCGTTCGTACGATCTGAACTCAGTAACGGGAGATTCGGATTGTGCTCATTGTGGATCCGATGCAATGGCGATTCAAAGACCGGCCATAGGATGATCCCGACGGTGATTCAGACCTGAAACTGCATCATTTCATGTAAATGTACACGATTCAATCCTCGTTAACTTTCGTATTGATTCTGCCTCTTAATTATAATTTCCGGATATCATATATCATGATCTACCGTCCTGTGATCATGTTTACTTATCTGCCTTTTCTTCTCTGATTATATGACTAATTATTATATTCTTTATATTATTACTGATACCGTCTCGTGATCTGTAACATTGCCTTTCATATCTTGTTTGCATCTCGCTCCTGTACATGCATGCATCCAACTAAAATTGACAAGATTTTCTTGGATGTGATAGAACCTGACATGAGAACCTAAATTAATTGATGGATAAAGATTATGTATCGATTGATATTGTAATCCTAACATTACTAAAATTAATAGAGGAAATCGACCTTTATATTTTGAGGAATTATTCGAGAATATTTATTTGGATTATGGACATATGATCATCACCGATTTACTATGACCTTTAGATTACATGACATTGACATCACCTGCACTACTTTACACTATCTGACATCACTTGCACAACTTTGTATTTGTTACTTGATATTGCCACTGTTCACATTATCCCGTGATGTTGGTGCACATTGTATTCACTATCTGACACTGATGTTTCTGGTACAGATTATTGATCCTGTTACACCGAGTCACACACTATTTTGTATTTGCATTGATTAATTAAATTAACCAAGCCGGGTTACTGGAGACTGGTAGCAGGGGAAATCAGGGAGGTGTGCTTGGAAGGGCGGCTCCTTTGAGGGTCTTGCCACACGTGATTTTGTATTCTTATGATTTATGCGCGCACATGTTATTACATGTTACATGATACCTGAGTATAGTGAGCTGTCTCCCTGCTATCAGGATCCAATAACGCACCACTTGTTTGATATGCAGTTATCTTATAGGATGGGGCACAGAATGGTTGGATTAGAATAAGGTTAATAAAATATTAAACATATACACTTGCATCATATCCTGCATTGTTTTTAGTGATCTAGCTCGTCTTGTACTGATCCTTCATGTGATCTAGCGCCTGACATATTTTAATGATTACTGATACTTGAGACTCCATGACATGCGTTATCTTGATTACATGATATTCTTGAACTGATCATGTTATTTTAACTTGTAATCTCATGTTCTTGTGATCTTGTGATTATGCTACACGGTAGTTACTCATTCAGAATATCTCATGTTCGTTATATTCGTGTCACAACATGCATGCACAGTCTTATTGTACATGATCTATCATCTCGATTATTCTTGTTTTTGTTATTACTTTCAGTTCTAGATACTGCCAATCATATTGTTCTTATTATTTCAATGCCCTACTTGTACTATTACTGTATTTTCATATTCTCTCTTTTATTATTTTTTCCTTTGTGTACTCTAGTTGGTCCTCTTCTAATAGGCTTTTATTATTTTTTAGTATCTAGATTAGAAAGCCGGTATAGAGATTTGATCAGAGATCATATTCTTGTTTAGTTGTTCTCCAGTGAGTTTAGTTTCATTTCTTGACTTGTCTTATTCATATATGGTGGATGATATTGTTTATGTTTCAGTATTTCATATATGTACTTTTATCTCTGTGCTTGGTTGTATATGCATATATGTGTGCTATCCTACTCATTTTGACAGCTTAAGGTATTCATTGAATAGATTTCACTCTTCGTGAGTATCTGCTGGCCATTGTCACGTACCCATACTCTGTATTTTGGGAAGCGGAGCGTGACAGTTAGCAAGCAAGCAAACATCCAAGCAGAGCTAAGCAGTGCTGGGGATAAGGTCAACAAATAAAGTTTAATCACCAAAGCGCTCATTGGAAGTCAAGAACAACTCGGCTTAGGATGCGAGTATAAATCCGAAAGAATTATTCCTAGACAAGTTTAGTAGTAAAACGCTAAGCGCTAAGCTGTCTTTCCAGGCATAGCTAGAAAGTCCATAGGACTTTAATAAACCTTAGAGAGGTTAAGCCCAGAGGCTAAGAAAACAGGGGTATAGCTAGACCATACCTGACAAGGCTACACAATTAAGCTTGGCTCACAGACACACGGTATAGTTATTAAATCCCAGGATTTAAGCCAAGCAGGAGCGTAGTAAGTCGTGCCTGACGTGGTGTCAATAGGCTAATTACATAGTCACACGACTTAGCTAGGTTCTCGACAAAAGATAGAAAACTTAGAGTGTTAATCCTGAAAGTTGATATAAAACCGCAGAGTGGTTAAGCCCGAAGGCTGGGGAGTATCTACCCAAGTGTTAGTACCATACATGCATATGTATAATGCCATCTACACTATTACAAGCATTACATTACATCAGTCCGATACAAGTCATGACATGTCCAACGAATGCAGCACACTAACACTTATGCAATCATACTGGACTGATACAAAATACAACACAATACCAAATCCAATATAAGCCCTAATGCGTGAAAAACCACTCGCCTAAGACACAATTTCCAAAACTTCGTGCACCCGAGTGAGGAATACATGAAGCAAGAGAAGAAGAGGGGGCTTCGCCCTTTGGTAGCTGCCAGCCCTAGGGAGGTACGTCACCAGCTAGGGAGGCTAGGGGGCGGCCGGCCTAGGGGAGAAAGGAGAGGGAGAGTGGAAGAGGGTGGTGATGGTGTTTGTAGTTGGTAGTAATGGAAGAGTTAGATTTTGAAGGAGAAACAAAAATAAAGTTGAAGGAGGTGATGATGATAGTGATGTTGGAGGTTGAAATAGGGGTGATGGAGGTGGTGTTATGATGTGAGAGTGAAAATGGTGGTGATAGAGAGGAATATAAAAGGTGGTGATGATGAATGAGTTGTTTGTAGTGGTGGAGATGATGTAGTTGAAGATGGTGAAGTATTTGTCGGAATAATCACCGGAATGGTCGCCGGAGATGTGGCTGAGTAGAGTGGGTCGTCCCTAGGCTTATGGTGCTAGCCGACCTGGAGGTGGAGGAGTGGTGGTGCTTTTGTGGAGAGATTTGGTGGCGGTGGTAGGTTTTAGGAGATGGAAATGGAGATGATTAGTATGGTGAGTTTTGGTGATTATGGTGAAATAAATAGAGATGGAGGAGGAAGAAGATGATGGAGATGTGCTGTAGGGGTTGTAGTTATTATGGAGTTGAAGGAGGAGCTGGTGGTTATAGGGTTTTGATGGAGAAATGAAGGTGAAAGGAGAAGGAAATGGAGTTGTTTTGGGTTGGGTTTAATAGAGAAGGCAAAAGATTAGGGTAGGGTTTTTTTGTGAAATGGTGAAGGGATGAGGTGTCTTGCCGGCCTTGGTGATGGGAGAGGAGATAAGGATGGGTTGGGATATTTTGGAGGAAGGAAGTAGAAAAATTTAGAAGAATGGAGAAGTGTTTGGATGTTGTTGGAAGGAAAAAGAAGGAAGAAAAAGGAGAAAGGAAAACGAAAAAGAAAAAGGAAACAAGGAAGGAAGAAAACGTAGAAATAATTAGATGTGGATTCACCGGATTCGGTTGTGCATGCAGAAAATCTTCGGAAAAATAACGGAAACACCCGAAAATCAAGTCTCTCAAGCACCCCAAAATTTTCAAAAAAAAAAAAATATTATATTGAATATCATGGTTAAATCAGATTCATCAAAAATCAATTTTATTTTTAAATTAAAAATTCTGAAATACCACGATATAACGATATACCGGCTCGGTCGAATTTTGAATAAATTTAGAAAACTCCTAAAAACATTAAAATAGTAAATATTATTCTAAAAAAAGGTAAAAGCTGTTTTCAAAAATTGACTTCGTTGTAAGTTTAAAATTCTGAAGAATCGATCGACAGTACCGACCAATACCGATTTTTGAGATTATTTTATAGAATATTAAAAATTGAAAAAAAATAAAATTCCAATATTGTTAAAATGGTTAAACTGAAATCGATTAAATCTGACTACCAAAGAAACCACAAGTACTATCACTATACGAGCATATAAATAAATAAATACGTTCAAAAATCAGGATATGTATATTATTATGTATTCTGGGGATGATGTGTTACAATCCATCCACCTTACAAAAATTTCGTGCTCGAAATTTTGATAAAGGGGAGGTGAACGCACGAAAAGTTAGGTATAAGGAATTTTACCAGCTAAGATGTAAATAATTGAGGGTAACGCTCATGAATAATATCCTCTCGTTCCAAGTAGCTTCTCCTGGGAATTCCTATTCCAAGAAACCAGTACTAATTGTATGCCCTATTCTTCAGAGTCTTGACACTTCTGTCCAGAATGGCCATCAGCTGCTCTGTATAAGATAAATCTGGATCTAGTTCCAGTTCTAAGTGATCTAGAATATGACTCTCGTCATTGACATACTTCCTAAGCTGTGATATATGAGATACATTATGTACTCCTTCCAATGATGGCGGTAATGCCAATGGTAAGCTACATCTTCTACATGATCTAAATCTCAAATGGGGCCGATGTCTCTTGGACTAAGTTTCCCACGAGTACCGAATCGGATTACCCCTTTGGTTGGCGATATTCTCAAAAATACATGATCACCTGCTCTGAATTTCAATGGTCTTCTGTTAGTGTCAGCCCAACTCTCTGCCAGCTCTGTGCTGCCTGGAGGTGATCTATGATAATTCTGACTTTATTTGTTGTTTGAAGTAGAATATCTGGCCCCAAGAGTCTTCTTTCGCTGACTTCGTCCTGACATAACAGTGACCTGCATTTTATACCATATAAAGCTTCAAATGGATCCATCTTGATACTGGCCTGATAGCTGTTATTACAAGAGAATTCGGCCAAATGTAGATAGTCTTCCCATGACCCTTTGAATTCTATCATGCAGGCTCGTAACATGTCTTTAAGCATTTGGATGGTTCGTTTAGGCTGCTCGTCTGTCTGAGGATGATAAGAAGTATTAAATTTTAGACGAGTTCCTAGGTTTCTTGGAGACTTCCCCAGAAATGCGATCAGAATCTCATGTCTATCGACACGATACTAACTAGAATCTCGTGCAGATATACTATTTTCTTGATATATTTGTGTAATATCCCTATTTTAAAGTACGGTATTTGGATAAAATATACTGTTATTTTAAATGTGTACATATAATTATTTATCATGTGATTTAATATTACGTTGTTAGTAATATCTATATTGTTATTAATTATTTATTTGATGTGGTGTTTAAGTGTTTCCAGTATTATTACTATTTATATTTTTGCAGGTGTGCTTATTCCTGAGCAGATTTCCTTCTCCCTTCATTTCTTTCTCTTGCATTGTTCCCTACTCCTAATCCTATACCGGATTCATTACCCATTGAGCTTGCCCATACCCATTTGGATTTCTTAACCCATTATCAACCTAATACTCATTTACCCATTAGATCCAATAGCCCACCAATCCAAGGCCCATTAATCTATTGGATCCTAACCCATTACTCAATCGAAACCTAATACCCATTAGCAAACCCGTTACCCATAAACCCGAAACCCAACTCCTTATAATCTGAAACAAAAATCTAAATCATATCTAAATCCTAACTTAATCCCCATGTAATCTCAACCTATTCCCTAATTCTTCTCTCCCTCATCAGCCGTACCCTCCCTTCCACCATCCTCCCCTCTCCTGGCAGAGTAGCAGCAGCAAGGTCAGGCCTTCTCCTCTCCTCCCCTGTTAGCCCAGCCACCCCCTTCAACCATGGCTGCAACAGCAGGAAACCAGCAGCGGCATCAGCAGCACCAGCATCTCCAGTAGCTCCCCTCTCCTGGCCGAGCTACAATAGCCATCCAGGATGGATCCTCCTTCAGCAGGCTGTCGTGCACCTCTCCAGCAGCACTCGGCCACACATAGCAGCACCTTCCATGGCCGTGTGCGCATCTCCAGCAACAACCCTTGCAACCCTGCTTCTTGGCGCACCCAGCGACACCAACAGCTGCACGGCCCTCCGCGCAGTCCAGCCACCGACAGCGACACGGCATCGTCCCGACAGCCCGAAGTGAGTGTTTCTCTCTCCCTCTCTCTTTATTCAGTAAGTAATTGTAGATGTGTTTGTATATATGATAAATCATTAGATGCATATATGTTTATGTGTGGAGATTGCTAAGTTTGGATGCGGATCGACATCTCTTTAGTTTTCATGTTGAATGTTTAGAATAAATGATGCATGTATATATGATGTTAGAATCCTCATGTTTATCCTATGAGTATCTAGATTAGTTGTGTAGACTTTACATGATGGAGCCCTTATGTGTATTGGAGAGAAGATGGGAAGAGGACTGATGTATCTCAGATCTTTCTGTGGCTGACAGAGCTGGATTAGTTGACTAATACCCGTTATTAGTCGACTAATAGCTCTGTTAGTCGACTAACAGTTTTCCTCTAGTCGACTAATTTAGCTCCCAGAATATGTTGATCCTCTGTATTTTCACTGTTAGTCGACTTGATACATATAGTAGTCGACTAACAGTTGGTGTAGTCGACTTACCCCCTTGCTATGTCGACTAATATTGTGGCCTGGAGCTGTTTAGTTCTCTGTATCCCTGTTAGTCGATTAGCCTTACCTGTGTAGTCGACTTGCCTTGCCCGTAGTCGACTTGGACCACCTTTATAGTCGACCAACTCCTTCTCTAGTCGACTAGTCATTTCCCCTAGTCGACTAATATAGGTCTGTCAGCTAGGTGTAGTTCCTTTATTGGATGTAGACCTTACCCATGAGTTATGTAATGGATATATATGGATGCATATGATTTCTAGAGATAGATAGTGGTAGTAACGACTTGATCTAGTAGAACTTAGATACATGAATATGTTATGATACCGAGTGTTGGGATATAAAGATTGATCTTAATAAGAGTGGTGATTGTGAAGACTTGGGATTCAGAGTTGTATGGTAGAGTAAGAGGAATAGTACTGGACATTGTGATATGTTGGAACATCAATTATTATATCAGATTACTTGTTGTGTTTTGACACTAGATGATTATAGAACTATTGGAATCTGAGTTGTTTGTAATGACTTTATATTGACCTGGGACTTATGTTATTTACATGGAATGGTGATCAGTAGTTAGAAATGACTTTATTAGTGAGTATTTGAGGACATATCAGATATGACTGAAGTAGTTGGGTAGATATTCTAGATCACATGTGTTTGAGGAGGTTTCCTATTTAATATGATTGGGGTATGTGTTGACTTGTTGATCTCGAGGACATGCATGGTTATTGATTACACCTATTGATAGAGATTGAGTTATTATGATGGTGATCTATTCAATGTCAGTGATCTTGTACTCAGGGTTACCAGATAGCAGTTATCAGTTCATTAGTAGATTTGATTATCTTTTGATGATAAGACAGGTGAGAGTTTAGTTGGATATTTGTGAGCTGAACTTGACTGGTCATGCATGATACCTAACTGATAACTTATTATTCATGTTACTGGGAAATGATTATTTGACCGTAACCACGGTACAGTCCTGTTGTTCATCGTATACACAGTTACTGTTACTGTTCACTTTTACTGATACTGTTCCCGTATATACGATCACTGATTTACTGTTGCTGTACTGTTATTGTTACTGTCACCATATCGTCCCAGTATTCTAGAGAACATGGACATTGACTGATTTAACTGAATTGAATGAATAATAAAGTAATTGAACAACTTACACTGGGATTGGGAAAATTGATGGAGGAGACAGCGTCTGTATTTTGGGTGGACCTAGGATACAGGTTGCGCAGCCGACTGAGGGTTCCACTGCAGGGTTCCTGGGGGATGACTGGCATCCCATCTGTACTGTTACTGTTCCACTGTTTTCACAGTGAGATTACTGTTACTGTTACTGTTACTGAGTACCTAGCGGTACGGCCTGGTTCAGCGCCAGGAAACTGAGGCCGTGGTCCCGGGTATGTACGGGACCCACCTAAAGCATGGACAATGTCTCCAACCGATCAGTTTCAATAACTTAAGGGCATCGATTGGCATGTGTGGTAGGCGTAGTATGGGATGCGTCTATTATATGTGACAATTGGTGTTCGCTGACATAATTAATAATAAACTGTTGATGCTTTGTGACTGACTGTAATCACCTGATTGTATATCACTATGTTAGACTCATGATTATAACCATGACCAGATTATCATGACCAGGACCAGACTTATGACCAGAGTTGGATGCCAACCTAGTGACATGTGATAGATTACACGCCTTGACATTGATTGCATATTTACAGTTGTGCCATTTGTCTGCTACCTGCATTCATGTTTTTATCATATGTGTTACTGTTCAGTTATTTATTGTGTTATTTAGTCTTTCTATCTGCAGTTGTTCTTACTATTATATATGCACATGGTTTCTTCTGCACGAGCTGTTTCCCCTTAACACACACACTCATTATGGTCGCGTTCTGACGACCCTGGGTTTGCACGTCCAGCTATTGGACGGTTGTTCTAATGTGCAGGGTTCGACGAGACTGTTCATCTTGCGAGGGACTGGACGCTCTTTCTTCTATTTCTGGTATTTCACCTCTTTATATTCGGTCATTTCCTGATTCTGCATTCATTGCTTTCAGCTGCCATGTTCTTGCCATCATTTATCTGCTATCCTTAGAATTGTCACTATATGTATTATTGCAGTGTTCATTTATTATGCTTCTGATTTATAGCTTGATCAGGTTACATTTAGGCTTAGCGTGTATACGTGGGGTATTTTCCTACGTATATACGTCGCCGACTCTCGTCGCGCCTCCTTTTCCGCGTATTTTGGGAAGCGGGGCGTGACAGGGTTTTCTTGGTATCAGAGCCAGGTTCGACATAAAAGAGAACCTAGTTCCTACATGTAACCTGAGACAGTTATGTTGACACTGCAATATACATATACTATTCACTTGATAATATTTACTCCATTTGGAATTGATCGTCATCCCTTGGAAATTCCATTCTTGATCTGTTGATATCCATGATTCCAACACTTCATTTAAGGTGATTTGGATGTCCATCTTGATTTCATCCTTCCTTCCTATTCATTCCTCCTGATTCTATCTCTTGAGATTGGTACTCCTTGTTGAAGCTGGTAGCAGAGATCAGGGCGCGCAGCGGAAGTTTGGTGTCCCAGCGAGGCGACATAGAAGCTTATTGTTTTCTCCCTGTATTTTGATTTTCTTACCATTCCCTGCCCTAATTGAATTTTGAGGATGAAATTTTTATTAAGGTGGGTAGAATGTAATATCCCTATTTTAAAGTACGATATTTGGATAAATATACTGGTATTTTAAATGTGTACATGTAATTATTTATCATGTGATTTAATATTACTCGTTGTTAGTAATATCTATATTGTTATTAATTATTTATTTGATGTGGTGTTTAAGTGTTGCCAGTATTATTACTATTTATATTTTGCAGTGTGTGCTTATTCCTGAGCAGATTTCCTTCTCCCTTCATTTCTTTCTCTTGCATTGTTCCCTACTCCTAATCATATGCCGGATTCATTACCCATTGAGCTTGCCCATACCCATTTGAATTTCTTAACCCATTATCAACCTAATATTCATTTACCCATTAGATCCAATAGCCCACCAATCCAAGGCCCATTAACCTATTGGATCCTAACTCATTACTCAATCGAAACCTAATACCCATTAGCAAACCCGTTACCCATAAACCCGAAACCCAACTCCTTATAATCTGAAACAAAAATCTAAATCATATCTAAATCCTAACTTAATCCCATGTAATCTCAACCTATTCCCTAATTCTTCTCTCCCTCATCAGCCGCACCCTCCCTTCCACCATCCTCCCTCTCCTGGCAGAGCAGCAGCAGCAAGGTCAGGCCTTCTCCTCTCCTCCCCTGTTAGCCCAACCACCCCCTTCGACCATGGCTGCAACAGCAGGCAACCAGCAGCGGCATCAGCAGCACCAGCATCTCCAGCAGCTCCCCTCTCCTGGCCGAGCTACAACAGCCATCCAGGCCGGATCCTCCTTCAGCAGGCTGCCGTGCACCTCTCCAGCAGCACTCGGCCACACATAGCAGCACCTTCCATGGCCGAGTGCGCATCTCCAGCAACAACCCCTTGCAGCCCTGCTCCTTGGCGCACCCAGCGACACCAACAGCTGCACGGCCCTCCACGCAGTCCAGCCACCGACAGCAACACAGCATCGTCCCGACAGCCCGAAGTGAGTGTTTCTCTCTCCCTCTCTCTTTATTCAGTAAGTAATTGTAGATGTGTTTGTATATATAATAAATCATTAGATGCATATATGTTTATGTGTGGAGATTGCTAAGTTTGGATGCGGATCGACATCTCTTTAGTTTTCATGTTGAATGTTTAGAATAAATGATGCATGTATATATGATGTTAGAATCCTCATGTTATCCTATGAGTATCTAGATTAGTTTTGTAGACTTTACATGATGGAGCTCTTATGTGTATTGGAGAGAAGATGGGAAGAGGACTGATGTATCTCAGATCTGTCTGTGGCTGACAGAGCTGGATTAGTCGACTAATACCCATTATTAGTCGACTAATAGCTCTGTTAGTCGACTAACAGTTTTCCTCTAGTCGACTAATTTAGCTCCCAGAATATGTTGATCCTCTGTATTTCCACTGTTAGTCGACTTGATACATATAGTAGTCGACTAACAGTTGGTGTAGTCGACTTACCCCCTTGCTATAGTCGACTAATATTGTGACCTGGAGCTGTTTAGTTCTCTGTATCCCTGTTAGTCGACTAGCCTTACCTGTGTAGTCGACTTGCCTTGCCCTAGTCGACTTGGACCACCTTTATAGTCGACCAACTCCTTCTCTAGTCGACTAGTCATTTCCCCTAGTCGACTAATATAGGTCTGTCAGCTAGGTGTAGTTCCTTTATTGGATGTAGACCTTACCCATGAGTTATGTAATGGATATATATGGATGCATATGATTTCTAGAGATAGATAGTGGTAGTAATGACTTGATCTAGTAGAACTTAGATGCATGAATATGTTATGATACGAGTGTTGGGATATAAAGATTGATCTTAATAAGAGTGGTGATTGTGAAGACTTGAGATTTAGAGTTTTATGGTAGAGTAAGAGGAATAGTACTGGACATTGTGATATGTTGGAACATCAATTATTATATCAGATTACTTGTTGTGTTTTGACACTAGATGATTATAGAACTATTGGAATCTGAGTTGTTTGTAATGACTTTAGATTAACCTGGGACTTATGTTATTTACATGGAATGGTGATCAGTAGTTAGAAATGACTTTATTAGTGAGTATTTGAGGACATATCAGATATGACTGAAGTAGTTGGGTAGATATTCTAGATCACATGTGTTTGAGGAGGTTTCCTATTTAATATGATTGGGGTATGTGTTGATTTGTTGATCTCGAGGACATGCATAGTTATTGATTACACCTATTGATAGAGATTGAGTTATTATAATGGTGATCTATTCAATGTCAGTGATCTTGTACTCAGGGTTACCAGATAGCAGTTATCAGTTCATTAGTAGATTTGATTATCTTTTGATGATAAGACAGGTGAGAGTTTAGTTGGATATTTGTGAGCTGAACTTGACTGGTCATGCATGATACCTAACTGATAACTTATTATTCATGTTACTGGGAAATGATTATTTGACCGTAATCACGGTACAATCCTATTGTTCATCGTATACACGGTTACTGTTACTGTTCACCGTGTATACGATCACTGATTTACTGTTACTGTACTGTTATTGTTACTGTCCGTATCGTCCCAGTATTCTAGAGAACATGGACATTGACTGATTTAACTGAATTGAATGAATAATAAAGTAATTGAACAACTTACACTGAGATTGGGAAAATTGATGGAGGAGACAGCGTCTGTATTTTGGGTGGACCTAGGATACAGGTTGCGCAGCCGACTGAGGGTTCCACTGCAGGGTTCCTGGGGGATGACTGGCATCCCATCTGTACTGTTACTGTTCCACTGTTTTCACAGTGAGATTACTGTTACTATTACTGTTACTGAGTACCTAGCGGTACGGCCTGGTTCAGCGCCAGGAAACTGAGGCCGTGGTCCCGGGTATGTACGGGACCCACCTAAAGCATGGACAATGTCTCCAACCGATCTGTTTCATTAACTTAAGGGCATCGATTGGCATGTGTGGTAGGCGTAGTATGGGATGCGTCTATTATATGTGACAATTGGTGTTCGCTGACATAATTAATAAAACTGTTGATGCTTTGTGACTGACTGTAATCACCTGATTGTATATCACTATGTTAGACTCATGATTATAACCATGACCAGATTATCATGACCAGGACCAGACTTATGACAGAGTTGGATGCCAACCTAGTGACATGTGATAGATTACACGCCTTGACATTGATTGCATATTTATAGTTGTGCCATTTGTCTGCTACCTGTATTCATGTTTTTATCATATGTGTTACTGTTCAGTTATTTATTGTGTTATTTAGTCTTTCTATCTGCAGTTGTTCTTACTATTATATATGCACATGGTTTCTTCTGCACGAGCGGTTTCCCCTTTACACACACACTCATTATGGTCGCGTTCTGACGACCCTGGGTTTGCACGTCCAGCTATTGGACGGTTGTTCTAATGTGCAGGGTTCGACGAGACTGTTCGTCTTGCGAGGGACTGGACACTCTTTCTTCTATTTCTGGTATTTCACCTCTTTATATTCGGTCATTTCCTGATTCTGCATTCATTGCTTTCAGCTGCCATGTTCTTGCCATCATTTATCTGCTATCCTTAGAATTGTCACTATATGTATTATTGCAGTGTTCATTTTATTATGCTTCTGATTTATAGCTTGATCAGGTTACATTTAGGCTTAGCGTGTATACGTGGGGTATTTTCCTTACGTATATATGTCGCCGACTCTCGTCGCGCCTCCTTTTCCGCGTATTTTGGGAAGCGGGGCGTGACAATTTGTCTACCAAAATTTCTATCGACTGACTCACTCCGAATGGCAAGAAATGAGCTAATTTTGTAAGGCGGTCAATGATTACCCATACTGCACTGTTACCTTTAGGGCTGCGGGGTAACGCTGTGACAACATCCATAGTGATGTGTTCCCACTTCTATTCAGGTATCGCTAATGACTATAGAAGTCCAGCTGTTCTCTGATATTCTATATTTATCTAAAGCACTTGGTCACATACTGAGCAATCTCCCTCTTCATAGCATTTCACCAGAAGTTTTGTTTCAAGTCTTGATTCATTTTAGTTCCTGCTGGATGAATGGAATAAGCCAAACTTTGAGTTTCTGCTAAGATTTTCTGTCAAACTTCCCCTTGTGGTACACAGATTCTGTTAACGAAATAAAGTGCATTATCCGAATGAATACGAACATTAGTCCTTAGTCTGGGCTCTACTTGAGCTCTGAATTTCTACAATCTAGGTTTTTCTTTTATGCTTCTTTAATTTCCTCTATCAATATTGGCTGGATCTGAAAGGTCATTAACTGACCTGACTCACTAGTTCTTTGTACTAGCATCAAGTCTAATTTAATGATTTCTCAAAGTAATTCCTTCTGTTGAGTGAGTTGTAATAGCAATTTATTCTCCGTTTTTCTGCTCAAGGCATCTGGTACTGTAATGACCTTGCCAGGATGATATTGCAAGTCTATGTCGTAGTCTGCCATCAGTTTAAGCCACCGCCTTTGCCTCATGTTCAGTTCCTTCTTTGTGAAAATATACTTAAGACTTTTGTGATCATTATACATTAATACTTTGTCTCCCAGAAGACAATGCCTACAGATCTTCAAAGTGAATATCACTGCTGCCAACTCTAAGTCATGGGCTGGGTAATTTCTCTCATGTGGCTTCAATTTCCTGGATGCATAAGATATGACATGATCATGTTATATCAGTACACATCCTAGGCCCTTTCTGGATGCATCACTATATATGATCATCCCTCATATTCCTAAGGGAGTCTTCATGATTGGTGTTGTAATTAATCTCTTCTTTAGCTGCTCAAAGTCTGCAGTACATTCTTCTGTCCATATATATTTTCCCTTTCTGGTGAGCTTTATTAATGGGGCTGCAATTTTAGAGAAGTCCTGGACAAATCTTCTGTAATATCCAGATAGTCCAATAAAGCTTTTAATTTCGGTTACTGTCTTTGGAATTGGCCAGTCCTTTACTGCCTGGATCTTGCTGGGGTCAACTGAGATTCCTTCTTTCGAAACCATATGCCCAAGAATGCTATACAGTCTAACCAAAACTCACACTTGCTCTGCTTAGCATGAAGTTGTTCTTGCTGGAGAGTCTGCAATACTATCCTCAAGTGTTCTGTATGTTCTCTTTCACTCTTAGAATATATCAAAATATCGTCAATGAATATAATGACAAACTGATCTAAATATATTGAGAAAATCTAGTTCATCAAATCCATAAAAACGACTAGGGCATTGGTCACTCCGAAGGGCATGACTAGAAACTCGTAATGACCATTATAAGTTCTGAATGCTATCCTCTGAATATCCTCTTTCTTCACCTTTAGCTTATGATAACCTGACTGTAAATGCAACTTAGAAAATACTTTGGCCCCTTGGAGTTGATAAAAAAGATCATCAATTCTTGACAAGGGATATTTATTCTTAATGGTAACTTTGTTTAACTCCCTGTAGTCTATAAACAACCACTTACCACTATCTTTTTTATTTGTTAATAATACTGGAGCTTTCCACGGAGAAGTACTTGGTCTAATCAATCTCTTATCAGAATATTCTTGCAGCTGTTTCTTTAGAATCTCTAATTCAACGGGTGACATCTTGTATGGAGGTTTAGATATCGGAACTATACCCAGAATAGTATCTATGGAGCACTCAACTGCTTTGTTCGGTGGAAGTCCTGAGATCTCTTTAAATACATCCGGGAACTCATTTCAAACCAGTACTCCCTCCTTCTTAATCTCAGCAGTAGCACATATCGACTGTGTTTTTCTCTTGGCAGACTTATGTTCTCTGTCAAATTAAAATTCATGATGATGCGGTATTCTGATAATAACTTTCTTACTCCGATAATCAATAACTGCATGGTATCTGCTGAACCAAGTCTTGCTTAAGGTTACATCGTACCCTTTAGTATCTAGTATGAGCATATCTACTCCTAATTTCTCCTTACATAGTTTTACTGTGCAATCTTTACAGATTCTATCAGAGATGACTACCCCAATCCTAGTACTAATCTGCCACTGGTTGTCTAAATATCCCACTGGTTGTCTAAATATATTATAGGAATAGAATGCAATGCAATAAAACTATCTGATATGTAGCAATGAGAAGCACCGGAATCAAAGAGAGCTAGAACAGGTTTGGAGTGTAGCGTAATTTTACTTGTTATCACTTCTTCAGAAGTTTCAGCCTCTTTCGCTGTTAGGTTGTAAGCTTGTCCCCTTCTGCGACATGTTGTAGCTCTGGTTCCCTTTGAACTGGGTGAAGAACTTGTTGTCGTGGAGGAGAGGCGCCCTACTAACCACTGGTCCTGAGTTCCTTTGTCCAATGGTTACTGGAGGTACTAGTAAAGTCTGGTTCATTATCCCTGTTCCCTTATGGGGACAACTTTCTATTGTGTGGTCCCCTCAGCCACATATCAGGCACAACCCATTAGCCCTATGGCATTCCTGCTGAGTGTGACCTGCCTTCTGGCAATAAGCACATATAGGGAGTGATCGAGTTATCTGAAGAGGGGCTGGTCGAAATGGTCGTCTAGTCATCGGGCCTCTTACAGCTCAACTGGACCTCCTCTGCTCATCTGTTGAAATGGCCTCTTCATGGCCTGCTTCCTCATCTGATTAAGATTCTTTTTCTTCAGTCCTCTCTCCACTTTTCGAGCTATAGTGAGGACCTGGGAATATGTCTTAAGCTGATAGGGAATCAAGAGTAATTGAATATCCATTTGCAATCCCTGCAGAAATCTACTTGCCAGCTTCTCTTGGTCAACTACCATATTCTGAGCAAAATAACTTAACCATAAGAATTCAGCAGCATATTCATCGACAGATTGATTCCACTGCTGGAATCTAATAAATTGTTCTTCCATCTCCTTCTGAGTTGTGGCAGGGAAGAACCCATCATAAAAGCTCTTAGAGAACTGGTCCCAAGTGATGGCTTTATCCAGTCTCGCCTAGCCACCATGTCCTGGCTATATGTTTCAGTTGAATCTTAGCAACCTCAACTTGGTTCTCCTCTAGGACCCGTCCCGCTTTCAAAAGATCCATGACATCAACCAGCTATTGCTTGTCATCAAGCGGTCTTTCTTCTCCTGTGAATATAGCCAGCTGTAACCATCTGAAGTCTGATACATTACCCGACCTTTGGTCTTTAGGAGCTGTTATTAATCCTTGTTGAAGGAGTTCTATCTATTTCTGTTAATTCTCCGTCATATTATGAATAACCCTCAGAATATCTGCATTCTCTCCTGTGGGTCCGTTATGTGATTGTCCAGAGCTGTTACAACTCGCTCTTCTATCCATATCTATATTGGTAAAAAATGACTGAAAACTGAAAAGTGAAATGATAGATGGAATTTAGGAATCAACAGAAGGAATATCAGGAAGGAATAGATAACTTTGTATATTGTAGTTAGATTGCATAACCGAGATTTCTAATTGCAAATTGACATCCCATTAATTTGTTGTTTGGTTGTACTGTAGGTGTGAGAGCTTGGGCTCTGATACCACCCTGTGACGCCCGATCCCATGGGTATGGAGATGTTACTATGACGTATAAATGGAGATCAAAAATACCCTCATATTTATACATTAAGCATCAGTACAGGCAAGAATCAGAGTACAAAAGTACACAATACATATACATTCCAACATAAGGGGTACAACTTACAAAGTTATCAAGGAGCGTGATATAACATTACAGTTATATTACATCACTGCTAGACACAAAAGTAAGATTTACGACATGTACAGTGCAAAAGATGCTAACTAGCTGAGAGGGAATCTCGTGAGCCAGTCAAAAGAGTTGGAATAGAAGGAGCTGGGACTAATCAGCCTGCTCCAAGAGGTAAGCTTGATTAGCAGCGGAGGGCTCCACTTGAATCTAAACTTCAGAATCTGAACATGCAAGTCTAGGAAGTCAGAAACTCCCTAACGAGTGACCAGGTGAATGCCAAGTGGCGTACAGAGATAAGTACATGTGTATCAATAAATCCAAATTAGAAAGTATGCATCAAAAGCTGTGTCATGAGTACGGACATAATAAGCATTCAAGGAAGGCATACAACTGAAAAAATTAATTAAGCATGAATAAACCATTCAATATCGTTTTTAATATTTATTTTTATTACTCGTCCTACCTATATGTTTAGGTATGTGTAATGGCGTCCCAGCACCATGCATCCACATTTGAGTAAAGCGAGATTGTTATTGGAAACCAACAGGTATCAAAGAACAATGTTTACAGTGGATCCCTTGCCTGTGCGGGACCACGGTCCATGACGTTCCGTTGCTGATATACAGAACTAGCTGCAAGGCCTACATGAGGATCTTATTGTATGGCCTTTCAAGATGGTACCATGATGTAGGGAGCTAGCACTTCCCTCGGTCACCTGGAGGCCCTCAAGTCGAATCGGAAGATTTAGTTGCACAACATACCTATATCACTGTAAGCACGAACATATATTGATATCTGTAAGTTTTTCCTGATCCGGTGTAAGTTATTTTTTTTTATGATTTATTAGATAATTGTCAGATTACATGAATGTGTAGGAGCATGTCAGAATATCAGGTGTACATGAGTACTCTCAAGAGATCAGGTTAACATTCTTGTAAGTTATAATTATAAGTTAAGCATATCATGCTAGATGGTAGGTGATAGTAAATAGGTGTCAGGTGATAGCATGTCAGAGGTTAATGCATTAAGTGAAAGCATGGTAAGCAATAACAGATATTAAACATCAATGCAGATAGTTAGCAAGCAAACGAACATCCAAGTAGAGCTAAGCAGTGCTGGGGATAAGATCAGCGAATAAAGTTTAATAACTAAAGCGCTCGGTGGAACTCAGGAACAACTCGGCTTAGAATGCGAGTCTAAAATCTTGCAGAATACCGCCTAAACGTATTTAGTGGTAAAACACTGAGCGCTAAACTGCCTTCCCAGGCGTAGCTAGAAAGTCTAGAGAGGTTAAGCCCAGAGGCTGAGCAAACAAGGTTATAGCTAGACTGAGCTTGACAAGGCTACGCAATTAAGCTCGGCTCGCAGACACACGGTATAACTATTAAAACCAGGGGTTTAAGCCAAGCGAAAGTGTAGTAAGCCGTGCTTGATGATGTGTCCAATAGGCTAATTACACAGTCAGACAGTATAGCCAGGCTCTCGACAAATCTAGAAAATCTAGAGGGTTTAAGCCCGAAAGCTGATATAAATCGCAGAGCGGTTAAGCCCGAAGGCTGTAGAGTACCTTCACAAGCATTAATACCATACATGCATACGTATAATGTCATCTATACTATTACAAGCATTACATTACATCAGTCTGATACAAGTCATGACATGTCCATTGAATACAACATACTCACATCCGTATAATCACATCGGACTGATACAAAGTACAACACAATACCAAATCTAATACAAACCCAATAATGTGAGGAAAACCACTCGCCTAAAACATAATTTCCAAAACTTCGCGTGCCCGAGCAAGGAAATACACGAAGCAAGAGAAGGAGAGGAGGGCTTAGCCCTTTGGTGGCTGCCGGCCCTAGGAAGGTGCGCCACCACCTCGGGAGGCTAAGGGGGTGGCCGGCCTAGGGGAGAAAGGAGAGGGATAGTGGAAGAGGGTGGTGATGGTGTTTGTAGTTGGTGGTAATGGAGGAGTTGGATTTTGAAGGAGAAATAAAAAGGAAGTTGAAGGAGGTGATGATGATGGTTATGTTGGAGGTTGAAATAGGGGTGATGGAGGTGATGTTGTGATGGTGAGTGTGAAGATAGTAGGGATGGAGAGGAATACAAAAGGTGGTGATAATGATAGAGTTTTTTGTGGTGGTGAAGATGATGTAGTTGAAGATGGTGAAGTATTTATCAGAATAGTCACCAGAATGGTCAACGAAGACATCGGGGGAGTAAAGGGAGCCCGCCCTAGGCTTAGGGTGGTGGCCGGCCTTGGAGGTGGAGGAGTTGGTGGTGTTTTTGTGGAGAGATTTGGTGGTGGTGGTAGGTTTTAGGAGATGGAAATAGAGATGGATTAGTATGGTGGAGTTTTAGTGATTATGGTGAAATAAATAAAGATGGAGGAGGAAGAAGATAATGGAGATGTGTTGTAGGGGTTGTAGTTGTTGTGGAGTTGAAGGAGGAGTTGGTGGTTATAGGATTTTGATGGAGAAATGAAGTTCAAAGGAGAAGGTAATGGAGTTGCTTTGGAGTTAGAGTTTAAAGGAGAAGGGAAAGGATTAGGGTTAGAGTTTTTTTTTTGAAATGGTGAAGGGGTGAGGTGTCTTGGCCGGCCTTAGTGATGGAAGAGGAATAAGGATGGATTGAGATATTTTAGAGGAGATATTTTGGAGGAAGGCTGTAGAAGAATAGAGAAGTGTTTGAGGCGGGGCCAGAGGCTGGTACCACTTGGGGATATGGAAGCGCAGGCAGCAACGGGGATAGTGGCTTGGGACCCCGAGTGAGCCAGCAACATCAACGGTTAAAAAGATGTTATTACGTTGGAAGGAAAATGAAGGAAGGAAAAAGGAAAAAGAAAAAAAAAGAAAAGGGGAATGGAAGAAAAAGTAGAAATAATTAGAATGGTGAATTCCTCGGATTGGGGTTCGGGTGTCGAAAATCTTCAAAAAAATACCAGAAACGCTTGAAAATCAAGTATCTCAAAAAACTCCCCAAAAATTCTCAAAAATAAAGAATATTATAGTGAATATTATGGTGAAATCAGATTTAAAAAATTCAATTATATCTTCAAATTAAAAATTTTGAAATCAACCATCTATACCAGTCGACACTAAATTCAGTCGAATTTTGATAAATTTAGAAAAATCTTAAAAAATACATTAAGATAATAAATATTATTCTAAAAAAAAGTGAAAGAGGTTTCAAAAATTTGACTCCGTTTGTAATTTAAAATTCTGAGAATCAATCGGCGGTACCGATTAATACTGATTTTTGAGATTTTATAGAAATAATTCAGAAAAATTCAGAAAAATCATGAAAAATCTCAAATATTGTCAAACAGTGGTTGAAACTGAAAGCGGTCAAATCTGACTACCAGAGAAGCAAATCAAGTAGTATCTTATATGAGCATAAATAAATACAAGAAAATAAATAAATAAATAAAATATTCAAAAAATCGGGATACGTATCAATGTACGTATCCCGCGGATGAGGTCTTATAATAACTGACTAAGGGAGAGGTTCTATGATGAGACCTGCCCTTCAACAATGACCATCACGGTTCCTCTCATATAGTTAAGTCCTCCGAAGATATTACAGCTGGATGATATACCCTCTATACTATATGTGTTGAACTTATTAAGAGTTAAACTCAACCTTACCTAGTTGTATCATAAGAGAATCATCACCGTAAAGAAAGGGTAGTAGCTACAACTACATATAGGATATAAACATATTCGGGTCGATACTTCACACGAGTATCACCGTCCAACTTGTATCTACCACATTGAACCTCTTTCATGGAATCGACCCTGAATCAAGTAGGTTGGGTTCCTACTGTCGGTGAACTCTACTATGGGCTTAAATCTATTTCCCTCGATTAATCTAGGATTATACTCCTATAAAGATCCCTAGTCAGAATGACTTTATATTGTTTAGGGTCAAATAATGGCTTAACAGTCTTTATTTCTCTAGTGGTGACAATCAGAGATTTAACTCTTCATGATCACATTATTATGACTCTTTTTATACCCTTTATTAGATCTATAAAGCCTGTGGGTAATTGTCAAAGTCTCCCCACATTTGGGATCATAAAATAGTTATAAATTCTTTATTGCCTCAATTTCAAAAGAAGCAAACTATTCTATAAAGATTTATGACAAAGCATATATATGTATATGTATGTATGTATGTGTGTGTGTATTGCTTTGACTATTCAAGTATTTAAAGTATAAATGAATATACATATGTTTATTTTGACAAAGAATAATCAAGAAATTTATGATTATCAAAAGTAATTTTAATGGACACTTAGTGTCAAAGTTTAAGTATTAACGTGTAATGCACACACACACACACACATCTAAGATATAGCTTAAGTATATGATAGCATATACTTATCAAAACTTTAAGAGATATACATATACTAGAAGAAAATATTTATTATCTATTCTACTCACCCTATTAAGACATTGATGATGTCCCAGTTGGATATTAGTACCTTATAAGATGGCTGCAAATTGGTTCCTTGCCAGATATCAAGACATTCTAATTTGCCTTACTAGTTATATTCTTAATAGTATTCTATTTTCCATCACAGACAAATCACCATTGTCTTAATTTAGTAATTAGGATATATAAATTAATTTTTCGCTTTATACATGTAACTTTATTTTCACAAACAATATATGAATATAATGTATGCATTATATATATTATAGTTTTGAAAGATGTCACATTTAAAATCTTCAAAAAATTTTAAATAATTTTAAAAATTATTCACAGTTTAATTAACAATCAAAATTATGATATTCTTTCTAAAGAAGTAAACACTTTTAAAAAATATTTGAAGTGCATGATTATGTAAAACATAGCAATTATTTCAAGATATTTTACTATAAAATGATGTACTTATAATTCAATACACACACACATATACAATTTAAAGTTTAATATTTTTCACAACTTAGATAAGATAAAACTCATAGTTAAATCATGAAAACACTTAAACAGGAAGAGTGTAAAATTTTTAGTTATAAATATATTCTTAATAAGTATAATAAGTTACATCAATAGATGATATTTTAACTTGATATAGTTTCAATTATAAATATCTCATTAAATAAATGCTAGTAATGAAATGAGAAAGATTAAATATTTTCTGATTATAAGATAATTTCAAAGAAATTTATTTCAATGCTCGAGATATTTAAAATAGACAACTTTTCAAATTTTAAGAAATGTAATAAGAATCTGATTAAGAATTTTAACCAAGAATCTCGGTCAAATTTTCGACAATAAAATAATATTTGAAAATATCAAAATAGATATTTAATTTATCTCAAACTTATTTTGAGGGAAATTATTGTTTGAAAAGTCAAAATTGAAATATGATTTCTAAAAGGCCTAAGGTTCAAATTCAAACTTGATTATTATTGGTTAAAGACAATATCCAAAATAATAATGGGAATAAGAGGTAGCCTCTTTATCTCAATTATAATACTAGATTATAGGAAATTTATTCATTTAGGCAATCTAGCTTTAATAGATCCCAATTAAAATTGGATGGAGGGCAAAGTCTCACATGACTATTCATCATCCGACACATGGTTAGGATTAATATACTTATTTACATGAGCTCAAATTATAAGATTTGCTCATGCAATAATAATGTCACCAGTAGCACATTTTCTAATTGTAACTTCACTATAATCATATTGTTTGAAATTTTCAATCCTACTTTGTTCCTCATACTATATTTTTTAGAGTATAAATTAGGATTTCAATTCTAACTAATTTAGCGTGGTCCGATCATGATTTACATCAAGCTTAAATATGAAAGATAACGAAAACTAGATACAACCATAATGTTAATCAAGGCTAATTCTAGACAGATTCAGGTATGTCCAAATGTTGGTGTATATGTTAGGGTAAACTTTAAGGTTATAGTTAACATAAGCTGATAAAAGATTCTAAAATTATTGGGTTAGTCAAAACCCCTTTTACCAATTCAATTGGCTAGGTCGACGTAACTCAGGTGGAAGATTTTTCGCTCTTGGCATTCCTTAATTACAGAGCCACGTTGAGTACCCTTCCTTTGTTAAACACCAATTCTATAAAATTTCGAGGAAATACTTTACACCTTAATTTTCTTTTCCTATTAACCAAAGATATTTAGGAGCCTATGCCTATTTCATCAACATGAAGAGTGCACAAAAAAATGTTGTAGCTGTAATCTAGGTTTGCCAAAGAAGAATCAAATGATAATGGTTTAGGAAAAGGAGCAGGAACATAGCCATCTATGGCTGATATAAGCCTAAAGTGGTCAACCAGTATTTCATCTGGTTTGTCCACTCTAATATAAAATTTAGAAATTTTATCAGGTTTATATTGATAACTTTTAAATTAGAGTATACAAAATAAAAGTGCAGGGGATCTTACTTAATTGTAATGCAGTGACAATAAATAATGAAATATGATATTACAAGATAATCTGAGTAATTAAAGCCAATATGACTGTATATGAGAAATATGTAGCAAAATCATAAAATTGCAAATATGTTATAATAATGCATCTTATATTCACAATCATCTTTCTGTTTACATACCACTACTCTTGTAAACACTAACTTATTCTATATGTTGGCCTTTAATAAATAACATTTATTATTCACTAACAATCCTCTAAGTAAGACTGTCAAAATCTCATCTTTGACCGAGCTAAGAAGTGAGGAGTTCTGAAAAGAAAGGGAAAAGTAAATAAAATAGTGTGTGATTCATAGGGTTAGGTTCTGCCCAGTCGTGGCTGGCACTATTTTGGTTCAGGCCAACTCCAAATCAAACCAGAATCCTGACCTAACTAATAATCATGCTAATGACTAGGCCAAACAACCTGCCCTTCCTAATATACTCATTAGTTTTCAGGCATCTATTTAGTAACAAAAGGAAACATTATGTAAGTCTTGTTTTTTATGATGGGGAACACATTGTTTTCTATTTTGTTGTGAAATTTTGTAAGTTGCTAACTAATGTCTTTTGATGTATTATAAGCATACGACTTGAATACAACTGATGTGCAAATGAATACTATTAAGGACTTTTCAGATTCCTTTTAAAGTTGAAACCTTGAGGCTTGATGTGAATGTTTAATTATTAGATAGAAGCAATACTATACATGTTAGGTGTGTTCAAACTAAATGTGTATCTTGCTTGCAGGAGTAGTGCAATTTATCATAATGACAAGTTAAGAAATTTTAAATTGTCCAACTAGTATTCAGAAAAGTATGACTAAACCATATGAAATACATGTGATTGAAAGTCATGCCATGCAACTTTTTCTCTAATGCACAATTGTAACATAACGTGTTAGACATATTGACTTATTCAACAAAACATAAATACCTGTAAGATCTATCATGTATGTAACAATTTGGGAATGTGTTTACTGACATATATATAATAAGGATAAATTATAATATCTTCTCCTAGGTTGCTTATTGCAAAAACTTGATTTTGCAGGGAAATGGATAAATACATAAATACAGAATTTATAATGTATTGTATTCTAGATTGTTAGTACTATTGTGTATTTTCTTAATTTTGATCTTTTAGATTGTTAGAAAATTTAATACTATTTTAAAACATGCAATTTTCTTACAAAATTAAATTAAGACAAAACAACAATTATTTTAGCATGCAACATTAATTATAGTTTAAAACAAAATAAGATAAAAGAAATTGGCCTGGGGAATGTAGTCCTGATGTCATTGCTCTAAAGGATCAAAAGCTCGTCTTCTTGTCCAGACTTGAATCGGCCTTATCCCCTAGCGGTAAAAGATTCCTGGATTCAACAGCACTTGCTCAGGATGGTGGGCAGAGCCTCTGTTCAAATGGAGAAGTTGCTCAGAAAAAATGAAGATAATGAATAAAAATTCCTTTCACATTGAAGTCATTCTCACGAAGAGTATGGTTCAGCTTTCGTTTTGAGATGCAGAGAAAATGTGTTGTCTCTCTAACTGTTGGAGTGAGTGTCTATTTATATGTTTCAAACCCCAGTAGTTGTAACTGCAAGAGATTTTCACGACCAAGAATCGGATGGTTGAGAGATTTTCTCATCCGATGTGTGATCTACTGAGACTTGATCAAACTTGACTTGATAAAATAAATAAATAAATAAAATTTGAAACTAAAGTTTTCTATTTATTTTTTAAACTCAAAATTCCAACATTTATTCCCTTGGCAGGCAAGGCAGTTATGGTCGACCATGGGTTGTAGTGCAACTCTTATAGGAGCTTGAAGCAACCAATTGACTAATTTTATACTGCAATTTAGGATAGCTGTAAGAAGTTTGAGAGAAGCCAAAATTAAGGAGTGTGAACTCTTTTTTTTTTTTTTGCGATAGGGAGTGATCTGGAGTGGTATCATAAGTGAACTGCAGAAATTTTTGATTTTGGGTTCAAAGAAGTCAATTGGTTGAGACATATATGTTGCTTATTTGTTGAGAATCAAATTATGTACGTTGTTAATGTTACTGCTACATTGAAAATAAACAAGATTGATGAAAAATTCTAACAAATAAAGAATCATGTGTTGGGATTTGGGTCGAACAAATAGTCCCACATCGGCTAGACGTGGGGATGATCTTGAGTTTATAAGGATTTAGTCAACTCAACCTAACAGACTAATCTTTTGGGATGGTGCCCGAGTCCTTCAAGTGTTATCAGAGCCATGCCCCGAACTTAGTCGTGTGTGTGGGTGATATTCGACGATATAGATGCCCCAATGGCGTAAAGGCGCAATGGGCCTGGCCACCCCACTCGCGCAAAAAGGCGCGGAGTGACCGACCGCAGTTGGTACTTCACATAAGGCGTGACGTCGATCTCGATGGGGCATTTGATCTTCTGGTGTGATGAAGATAGTTGAGCTTGTAAGGAGTTGGATCTCGATGGAGCATTTGATCTTCCGCTTGCAGGGAGACTCTTTGTTCGAGGGGGGATTGTTGGGATTTGGGTCTGGGGATGGTCTTTTATAAGGATTTGGGCAACTCCACCTAACAGACTAGTCTTTTGGGATGAGATGGTGCCCCGAGTCCTTTATCCATGAACATAGTGATTTAGGGGGCCTCCCACACGGTGTAGAGGAGTGACCGACTGCAGTTGGTACTTCACATAAGGCGTGCTGTCGATCTCGATGGAGCATTTGATCTTCCAGTGTGATGAAGATAGTTGAGCTTACAGGGAGTTGGATCTCGATGGAGCATTTGATCTTCCCCTCACAGGGAGACTCTTTGTTCGAGGGGGGATTGTTGGGATTTTGATCGAACAAATAGTCCCACATCGGCTAGACGTGGGGATGGTCTTTTATAAGGATTTGGGCAACTCCACCTAACAGACTAGTCTTTTCGGATGGTGCCCCGAGTCCTTCATCCATGAACATAGTGATTTAGGGGGCCTCCCACGCGGTGTAGAGGAGTGACCGAGAGGAGTGACCGACTACAGTTGGTACTTTACATAAGGCGTGCCGTCGATCTCGATGGAGCATTTGATCTTCCGGTGTGATGATGATAGTTAAGCTTGCAGGGAGTTGGATCTCGATGGAGCATTTGATCTTCCGCTTGCAGGGAGACTCTTTGTTCGAGGAGGGATTATTGGGATTTGGGTCGAACAAATAGCCCCACATCGGCTAGACGTGGGGATGGTCTTTTATAAGGATTTGGGTAACTCCACCTAACAGACTAGTCTTTTGGGATGGTGCCCCGAGTCCTTCATCCATGAACATAGTGATTTAGGGGTGATTGAGGCTAAACCTGCACAAAAAATACGAGATTAAAGAACTTAAAACAAATATGTGCAAGTGCTCAATTCTTCTGCTATAGCAAGTGGCTATGCGGGTCGTGATCCACAAGGAGGGTTTGCGATGGAAGTGTTTACAGTTTTATTGAAATCGTTATCAAAACTAAGCGAAGGTTCTTCTCTGTTTTTCAAATTAAGAAAAAAAAAGAAAGTTATAGTTAAAGTTAGAGAGAAAGCGAGAGATGAAGAAGGTGGAAAATCAGAAAACAATAAAAAGCGACTATGTACAAATGAAGTGGAGGAAAAGATCTAAAACGATTGGGAAGAAGTGGTGAAAGAAATCGTGTTGGCGATCTATACTATAGCGATAAAAGAAAAGAAAGAACGTTAAGAATTACTTACCTAGTTTGGTGATGACTTACTTGGAAACCTTTTTGCAAGTTCTACCTTTTTGCTTCGGAGGCGTTCAACGCATAGATCATAAACTCGAACTCGGTCCCCGTGCACATTATATCGTCAAGCATAAGAAGAACGAAGTGATGCGACCTTGGAAGAGGAGAACGTCTTCATGAACTATCGCTGGCTTTCACGTAGCATCGGTGTACTTGCTTTAGAGTTCACTTGTAGACTCAACACATACAACCAAGGTGAAGTAGAAAAGGAAAACGAAAAGCAAAACAAATGTAAAGGAAAGTAAAGAAACGAACACAAAGAAAGGTTTATCTTTATTGCTTACTGAGACAATGAAAGAAAGGAGGAGGAGTACATCGGTGTCACTCTCAACATCAGCCTCTCTCTCTTACTTACATGAATCATCTTCTAACCTAAGCCTACATACAAGTTACAAAAAAAAGAAAAACCTAAACCTAGAAATGAAAAGCTTGGCTAAGTCCTATCTCTGCCTTCCTTCATTTTCAGTGCAGCAAATGCCTTTTATAGCTCAAACCCTGACAACTAAGATCCCGGGAACGTTGGGGGAGCAAACGCTCCCCCAACTGACTTCAGTTGGCCGCAGAATTGCGGCTTGGGCCGCAATTCTGCGGCACTGGTGTGGCCAGGTGGCCACACCCTTTTGGTGGGTCTGTCCGGGGTCTTCTTCTGGCTTTATCCTTTGTTGGTTTTGTCGTTGGAGCTCCGGATTCTGACGAAATGACCTTGGATTTCTTGGTTTTAACCGATCGATTCTGAGAGGATTCTTCTCAACCGGTTTCAACCTCTTGATTTTGCCCTGATTTTATTTGTGCGAATTAACTCTGATTTAATTCAGAATTCTGGTGGGCTTTTGGGCTCATTTCTCTTCATCTCCTTAAGGATTGGGCCTGCAAATAAATCAAACAAATAATTAGGACAATGCAGGCTTTTATTCTAAAATCAGTATGAAAATGTGACATTGAATATGCAACATTAGTGACCAATCACACCCCATATCTATCTTTTGCTCGTCCTCGAGCAAAACAACTAAACTATACTAAGGATTATTAGACCACTTTCGCAGGTCGCGCGATTGCACTGAGCATATGCAACAAGCCGTTAAACCTCTAGGTTTCCCCTAGAGGACGAGTTTTGTCTCATGAGGGTTTTCAGCGGATTGCACCCACAAAATCCATAAAGAAAGAGAAATAAAGAGTTAGTATTTTCGAAAAGCATTTTGAAAGAGAAAAATATTTGAAATATGATTGTAAGATCTAAGCAATCTATAAGTTATAGGAAAGCCAAATTTTTCATTCCTAAACTTAGTCTCTATTCAAAAATTTGTTATCAATCAAAGTAAGGAGTCAAATTGTAATTCTCATCTAGTCTATTACTTTACCTAAGTCATATGCACCTTGTGAATGTGAAAATTTTGACTAAGGGTTCATTAACTCTAACTCTTATGCCTTATTTATTTTTATATATATACTTTTTTTTTAGTATTATTCCTTAGTTTTATTAGGCTTTCTAATCTGCCCATGTAACGAGCCTTTAATCGATGACTCCCAAACCAGACGGTCTTAGGGCACCAGGTGAGAAGACACCCCTAGGACTTAAGACTCGAGCAAACAAGGCCACAAAACTAAGGATTTTATTATATGATGTACCCCTTTTAGGCGTGAATACTTATGCTTTATTAGGCACAAATACCCAGCTTAATCAGAGGATCTTTCTTTTCAAACTTATCTAATCATCTTTCGCATAAATACTAAGGCTTGCTTAGGCCAAAGCACCTAGCTAATCAATAATTAGACTTGTTTTTTTTTCTTTTTTTTTTTTTCAAACTCATCTAATTATCTTTTGCATAAATACTAAGGCTTTCTTAGGCCAAAGCACCTAGCTAATCAATAATTAGATTTGTTTATATATATATTTTTTTTAATAAGGCATAAGAATCTTTGTTTTTGAACCCTAAGTGTGTAAGTGTATGAAGTGTGCATATTTCATCCAGGTAAAGTTCAAGACCAAATTACTTTGACAAATTATCTTCCTAACTCTATAAATCAAACAAATAATCTTATTTTGACCAAGTATAAGAAATCCTAATTTTGGATTTTCCTATTCCTTAAAATTAACTTAATTTCTTACAAAAATAAGTCAAAATATTGTTTCTATTTTTCAAAAAGTTTTAAAAGTAAAGAAAAATGTTAATTTTTTTTTTTATGAAAAAGAAAAGTTATGTTAGACCCTCCCCCATACCTATCTCATGCATTGTCCTCAATGTATGAATTAATGCATAGATACATGAAAAAGACGAAAGGGAAGGAAAAGGTTACCTTAAGGTGGTGGTTCCGGTGGTGGTCTGATTGGTCCACGAAACGCGGCCCAATTCACTTTTCTTGGGTCTCGGAGGAACCCACCAGCAATATCTTTAATATAACCCATTAAAAAGATAAATCCATGAAGGATCTTTATTAAATATTTTACCCCATCTAGTTTCCATATTTCATAATTGATTTCGGAGTCAAATTATCAACCACCTCGTCCCAGAATGGAGTATGAAATGATAGAACCGTTGACTTGGACTCAGGAAGGACATGAACTAATACCGACTCAGGAAGGTGACTTAAGTCAAGTAAAGGTTCAGGAGTCGAAATAGGTTCAGAAATTGGGTCCAAGTCAAGAAGTTGAAACTCCAGTCCACATGTATTTTCCAACAATAGAATGTGACCTAATATGGGTGATTCCAGTTCAGGAATGATAGGTGGGGGAATCAAAACTGACTCTAGAATATTATTCAAGTTTGGTAATAAAACATGGGTCAATATTGATTCAGAAAGTTGAACTGGATCACAGATGAGAGAATCTAGGTCACATATCTCATTGAGTTCAATATCAAAAAATGGAGAACTTGCCAATTTATTCATGGGATTTTCAAAATTGTAAAGTTGGTCAAGTTCAACATGATCCTTAAAGATAGGTGATTCAATTTCTTTATGAATTGGGACAGGATCCAATGTTGACTCCGGGAAAAGATTGAAGTCTGGTGAAGATACCAGAGTCATAATCGAATCAGGAAATAGAATTGAATCACTAAGTTGGGGTTCAGGATCATAATCGTTTTCAAGTTCTATTTCAGGAAAAGGTAAACTAGCCAAACTATCAATATCATTTGGAGTTTGGGTAAGTTCAAATGGTTGTGCTGAAATGGAATCTTGATTTCCAAAACTACATGACTCTTCGGCTCTAACAGAATAGTTAGTGACATCCGGACGGTGGGAACGTAGAGATTCGACCATCATATCTATGTCACGATTACGAGTGTTTGAGCCTGAGTCATGGCTTCAAGCATCTTTTCATAGTTGATAGGTTCATTATTTTGATGAAAAGATGAAGAATTGTCTTGGAAGTGGTAGTGAAATTGTGAGTCCATCAGATTTTAGGATTTGTGTTTGGACTCACGCATACTCATTTCCATAATTGATGGTTTCCTATTTTGGACGGGTGGAACTGAGTATGAATCTTGAACATATTGTGGACTGGGTGGAGAAGGAGGACAAGGTGGTTGAAAATTATGCTCGGGGGAGGTGAATCCCCACTGACTCGGTGAAGAGTTGAAATCATTATGGAAATTATAGTTATTAGATGGGGGGTATGGGTCATATTGATTCGGATAAGACCAATCCGGCACACTAGGTTGGTTAAAGTCATGATATGACGGGTTGGTAATATCCGAAAAAGAGTTTGATGTGTAATATGGATTATTATTATAGTTGAAAAAATTATTATTATAGTCCATATCACACAATAGAATACAAACAAAGAAAAACAACCAAATAAACAAACAAAAAAGAAAAAAATTCTAGCCTAGGTTAGGGTAGACGTAGGACCTAGACGACTCCTAACTGGTTAGACTGTCCACGGGAGGTCTAATGTAGACTTTAACCACAAGCTAATCAGCCAGGTCAGGGCAAGGTTGGTGGGAGGTTTTCCGTCAAAGACGTTCCTTAATTAAATAACCACCAAACTTCGGGCTTTCGGCCCTCAATCCCTTTCCTAGATACTGATTTTGCAAGAGTTAGATTCCAACATTGTTCCCCCTTAGGATAATCTCCTAACTGAGTCCGAGATGTCCCTAGGGCCAACATCTACTCGATTTTAGTTAGGCTTGGGTTAGTGAGTGCTTGGATTCTGATTTTTGGGCTAAGGAAGGGTGATTAAATCCCCACCTTATCTTGTTATTGGGTGGTGCCCTTAAGATCAGTTTTTGTGCAAGTGTACAAGATAAATAAGATGCACTCTAAGCGATATAAATCAACCAAGAGATAGTCCTATTCTAGATGCAATACAAACATACCTTGCTCCAGCACTCTTCAACAGTAAAAGTAAATGAATTGAAAAGACACGTGCCTAGAAATGCAAATGTATAATCAATTTTTAACTTTGCAAAAAAAAATTTTTTTTTACTGTTGATTATTAGCAGATATAAGGTGAAGCATACAAGAATTTAAGTACTGCAGCAGATGTAGTTTGCAGAGTAAGCAACCCTGCAGAAATTTGGTAAGTAGTTAACTCCTCCTTACCGCAAATCTGCGGCTTTTGCCGTGGAATTGCGGCAATTCAGAGGACTTCTGGTTTCTGCTTTCAAGAGCAGAAGCCCAGAGCCACTTATATGTCACTGCAATGCAAATTTTTCAGTTTCTTCACCTGTAACCTGCAACAGAGAAGAAAATTCGTTTAGTTCTCAAAATTTGCAATAAAAATTCAGATTTCAATAAAAACCATTTTACCCTCCCCAGCAACGGCGCCAAAATTTGATTGAGGCTAAACCTGCACAAAAAATACGAGATTAAAGAACTTAAAACAAATATGTGCAAGTGCTCAATTCTTCCGCTATAGCAAGTGGCTATGCGGGTCGTGATCCACAAGGAGGGTTTGCGATGGAAGCGTTTACAGTTTTATTGAAATCGTTATCAAAACTAAGCGAAGGTTCTTCTCTGTTTTTCAAATTAAGAAAAAGAAAAAGAAAGTTATAGTTAAAGTTAGAGAGAAAGCGAGAGATGAAGAAGGTGGAAAATCAGAAAACAATAAAAAGCGACTATGTACAAATGAAGTGGAGGAAAAGATCGAAAACGATTGGGAAGAAGTGGTGAAAGAAATCGTGTTGGCGATCTATACTATAGCGATAAAAGAAAAGAAAGAACGTTAAGAATTACTTACCTAGTTTGGTGATGACTTACTTGGAAACCTTTTTGCAAGTTCTACCTTTTTACTTCGGAGGCGTTCAACGCATAGATTATAAACTCGAACTCGGTCCCCGTGCACATTATATCGTCAAGCATAAGAAGAACGAAGTGATGCGAGCTTGGAAGAGGAGAACGTCTTCATGAACTATCGCTGGCTCTCACGTAGCATCGGTGTACTTGCTTTAGAGTTCACTTGTAGACTCAACACATACAACCAAGGTGAAGTAGAAAAGGAAAACGAAAAGCAAAACAAATGTAAAGGAAAGTAAAGAAACGAACACAAAGAAAAGTTTACCTTTATTGCTTACTGAGACAATGAAAGAAAGGAGGAGGAGTACATCGGTGTCACTCTCAACATCAGCCTCTCTCTCTTACTTACATGAATCATCTTCTAACCTAAGCCTACATACAAGTTACAAAAAAAAGAAAAACCTAAACCTAGAAATGAAAAGCTTGGCTAAGTCCTATCTCTGCCTTCCTTCATTTTCAGTGCAGCAAATGCCTTTTTATAGCCCAAACCCTAACAACTAAGATCCCGGGAACGTTGGGGGAGCAAACGCTCCCCCAACTGACTTCAGTTGGCCGCAGAATTGCGGCTTGGGCCGCAATTCTGCGGCACTGGTGTGGCCAGGTGGCCACACCCTGTTGGTGGATCTGTCCGGGGTCTTCTTCTGGCTTTATCCTTTGTTGGTTTTGTCATTGGAGCTCCGGATTCTGACGAAATGACCTTGGATTTCTTGGTTTTAACCGATCGATTCTGAGAGGATTCTTCTCAACCGGTTTCAACCTCTTGATTTTGCCCTGATTTTATTTGTGCGAATTAACTCTGATTTAATTCAGAATTCTGGTGGGCTTTTGGGCTCATTTCTCTTCATCTCCTAAGGATTGGGCCTGCAAATAAATCAAACAAATAATTAGGACAATGCAGGCTTTTATTCTAAAATTAGTATGAAAATGTGACATTAAATATGCAACATTAGTGACCAATCAGGGGGCCTCCCACGCGGTGTAGAGGAGTGACCGAGAGGAGTGACCGACTGCAGTTGGTACTTCACATAAGACGTGCCGTCGATCTCGATGGAGCATTTGATCTTCCGCTTGCAGGGAGACTCTTTGTTCGAGGGGGGATTGTTGGGATTTGGGTCGAACAAATAGTCCCACATCGGCTAGACGTGGGGATGGTCTTGGATTTATAAGGATTTGGGCAACTCCACCTAACAGACTAGTCTTTGGGATTGTGCCCCGAGTTCTTCATCCATGAACATAGTGATTTAGGGGCAATGTATAGACGTTGGAAAGATAAGATCGAGAAAATGGAGGCATTGTGTAAGAGAATTTAGGCTGGGAGAGCCTAACTGAATAGTTATAATGGATGATGACTGAGGTCTATCTTCTGTTCTCTTCTTTTTCAGCCTTATTTTACTAGATCTCTGAATATTAGCTCTCTTAATGCTAGAGTATCTCCGCAATCATTTTAACATTTTCTCTACAGAGGTTCTACTGCTGCCAGTGATTTTGTATCATTGCGGGGCTAATCATAATCAGATAGCCTAAGTGTACAAAATTATTAAGAAATTAATCAAGTTTATTTTCTCTTAGGGATGCTGGATGCATACAAGGGATCTATGGTCTGTTGGTTGCTGACTACAGCTGCTGATAAATTGTGATACAGAAATTGATCCACTTTTGTTAGGCGTAAGCTGTTTGAGTTGCCTGCAACTCAAGCTGCAAAAGGAGTTAGAACTTGAAAGTTGTAACTGATGTGATGGAGATAATATTAGGCTGAAACTTTCGTCAGCTTTTCCGGTGATGATTTGCCAGCCCCTTAAGTCTCTTTGCTTTATATCGTGTTCAAGTCCCTCTTCTTCTTTTGTGATCAGATATTCAGCTCGGCACACAAAAAATGCGAGGGAGTTGTGAGTGTCGTGTAAAATTGTCTTTGACGTGTTGTTTTTTTTGATGACTAAGCAGCTGGGCGTTACTGGTATACTGTTTTCCTTGAAGTATTTGGTAATACTTGGTTTTTTTCTAGGGTTGCTTCTTTGTGTATCTGATCATGATGAGCATTATAATAGAGAAGTGGAGAAGTTAAGCTTTCTAGTAACCAACACTCCTATAAATTCCTCACCGGTAAAAAAGTGAGAGTGAATTGTGAGGAGTATTATTTTTCAAGTCCGGCTACAGGAACTGTTAAAAAGTCATGGTACTTATTTTGATCTCTTTCTTTTTGACTTTAAACTACATGGATACACAGATGAAGATGCATTGATCATTTGTCTTTCAGACAGATTTTAATTCATGGTTGGGTATGGATTTGAATGCTTGTTATTTCAGAAAGTTTAGCAGTTCTGTGTTTCCTTCTCAGTTCTCGCTGTTTGAGACACTAAATGATTAAACTGCCAATGGTTAAAGTTTTTAACTCAAAATTATGGATGTATGTATATATCTATGTATTACCAGTAATTGTGGAAATCTATTGACATTTAAGCTTCTCATACTACTTGAGGATCCTATATGACTAATATGACGAGGATGCTGTTGGGCATCGAAATACTACTATAGAGCAAAGGAAGAAGCACAAGAAGGAAAAGAATAAAAGGTTCTCTATTGGAGTGATAATTTGGAGAAGAAGAAGTTTCAGTATATATATTCATAAAGCAATTACATCAATATATATAGATACAAGAGAAAGTAGATAAATAAGAAAATAAGTAGTAAGATAAGGTAAGATAAGGGTTTTTAAAGATAAGGGTATCTAACAATAGGATAAAAATATCTAAAGATAAGAACATCTAACTCCCCATAAAACTCACGGTGGATCAAACATCGAAAGTTTGAATAAAATCTCGTGAAACTTATTTGATGTCTGTGCCTTGGTGAATAAATCAGCCAGCTAAGCTCCGAAAAGAACATAGGGAAGAGTGATCTCGCCCTTTTCATATTCCTGACGAGTAATATGATAATCGACCTCCGTATGTTTTGTATGATCATGAAATACAGGATTGGAGAAGATAGCAATGACATTCTTGTTGTCACAATGTATGGGAATTGGAGCAACCACAGAGACACCCATGTTGCATAGGAGGTCACGTAATCACCGAAGCTCTAAAGTAGTATCAGCTATAGCATTGTATTATGCCTCAGTGCTGGACCGAGACACAACATCCTGACACTGCTACGCCAAGAAATGAGAGAGAAACTGAGAAAAATACAAAAATCTGTGGTGGAGTGGCATGTGTCAGACCATCGGCCTATCCAATGTCAAAATAAGCTCATAGAGAAATAGACTAATCAGAACTGTGCAACAATGATCAAGAGATGGCACTTCAAAGATAACGAAGCATACGAAATAATGCCGCATAATGAACTGATGTAGGATCACTAACAAACTGACTGAGGACATAAACAACCTGAGAAATATCTGGCCGAGTAGCCGAAAAATATATAGGGGGTCCCACCAGTTCACAGTATCATGTAGGTTGTGGTAATAGAGTACCATCATCACTTTGAGTTTGAGATGAAACTTTGTAGGTGTGAAAACAGAAGAGGATGTAGGAGTAGCAGGTGAAAGTACACCTAAAGGAGGCTGAATAGATGTACAAGCTAATCTAGGACAAATGTTGCCAAAATTTAAAAATTAATTTCAAACACACAACGTGTAACCAAGAGTGAACCCGAATTCTTTGTGAAAGGCTCTGAAACTACTCCTCTAGATTCCTCTAGACTAAGAGTTGAGATACTTTAAAAGATCTCTTGATTGAACACAAGTGTGAGCACACAAACTATATCAAGCATATGAATATGATCAAGTAAAGCAATGCAAGATATAAAGAGAGAGAGAGAGAGAGAGCTGAGAGATAGTGGATCAAACGCAAACACAGGATATATTTCGAGGTCCGAGCCACTGCTCTACATCCCCGCCATCACACAAAAAGACTTCAACTATCTTCACATAGGACCTTCCATAAAGGGACCTCCACTGAGGAATTACAACTCAACACTAGGAGTGCACAACTCCTCTCCTCAAACACAAACCTCTACATAAGGGGGAAAACACAAAGCCAAAGGAAAGAAAAGATTACACTCTTGGTGATCCTATGGTCATAAACAACACTTGATGATATCATAGGATCACAAACAAATTTTTCTCACAATATAAAGATTTTAAAGATAGATTCGAGATGATAGCTCAAGTATGTGATAAAAAAAAGTGTTTGAAAAATAAACAACAAAGAAAACGCTTGGAAAAAACTTCTAGATAGATATGAAAATTGAGAACAAAACTAAATTCCCAAAGACTTGTTTCTTTTGATTTTCTAAAAACTTTAAAACAGTAAAAGATAAGAGTTTTGGCACAAAAACTTCTTTAGAAAACTAGCTGAAATACTTGAGAAGATAGGAAAAATTGTTATTGAAAATCTTCGTTAAAACTAGCCTCAAGGACCCATATTTATAGGGCCTTGGAAATATAGTGGTTGGGGTCCAGAACCAGGCCAGATTGGCCTGTTGGTCGACCGGTCAATGGTAAGAATTTTGACCGTTGGGGTTACCGGTCGACTGCTCAGTCGACTGCCCCAGGAAAACTTGCCTAACGGTCGACCGAGGTCAGAACCAGAGAGCTGGCCTCTCTGGTCGGTCGACCGGGGCCAGATCCAAAGAGCAAGCTCTCTGGATCTGTCGATCTCACGGTCGACCGGTCCAAGGCCAATGCAGTTGTGTATGTCCTGTGCACATTGGTCAACCGACTAGTCGGCCGAGCTCTGATCCAGTCGACAAGTCGGTCGACCGTCAGCGGGCTCAAAACTGGGTTATAGGTCATGAAGTCTAACTTGATAAATTTCTATAAAATCCCATAAAACTCCATAAAATACACAAAAATAAATTCTTATAAATATTTGAGGTATAAATATGTGTGACCAAAAATCAACAAATATTACAATCTATTTGAGCAATTTTTGAGTCTTGAAAATTAAGCTTTAAACCAAAACCGTATTTTCTGAAACTTAGATTTTGAAATGAAAATACGTTTTCTCGAAAACTTGTATAGATACAAAAATATGATATTAGAAACACATATGAAGCATATTGTGTATGGATAGAATCTGATACACATATAAATGATATATCTATATTTTTGACATTAATTCAAAAATAAATTTTGATAAAAATAAAACTTTAAAACACATGAACTAAAATCATCAAAATAAGGTTTTAGCTAATATGAAACATAGATGTATATGAATGAAATTCAATATACATTAAATCATGTAAAACTTATTTTGATTCTATCTATTCATGAAAATCATATATGTATTCTAGAAAATTCAAAACTGGTTAAACCGAAACCAAAAAACAATTTTAACTTGTATATGTGTGAACTTGAACATATCAACACTTGTCTATCCTAACACAAGATCTAAACATAACTAAAACATGTTGGCCCAAAGACCCATCGCTCTAGTTTTAATGATGATTAACTCATGTAGTTATAGTACTAATGATCTTGTGTTTATTTAATCTCAGATATTTGGTCAAGATCTTAGTATGTGTTTAGCTTCAACAAAGAATTTGAAGTCAAGTTTTAGAGATAGTACGTGTTGATTCAAGAGCTTGTGCACAAAGATCGCATCAGGTACTCAAGAGGGGTCTAGCTCATTGGATTAAGGTTTGGACCAAGTCAAGAGGAGAAGAAGATTTCCAAGAAGACTTGTATCGGGTTATGTAAGTGTCAAGATTTGTTTTAGATAAAATGTGAAGGATAGATTAGTTGGTGGATTGCTCAAGTTCATTATACACACACAAAAGATTTATATGTGTTTTAGAAAATACCGTTTTGATTTTTAAGCTTCAAAATATACATGTATTTTATCAAAACTTATTTTAGAGCTTATTGTCAAAAATATAAATATTTCATCTCATATGTGTAGTGGATCATATCCATACACACTAAGCTTCAAAAGTATTTAAAATATCTTGTTTTTGTATTTGGAGAAGTTTTGAAAAATCGTTTTTCAATTTGGAGATTGTTTTTGAAAAATACAGTTTTTGTTTAAAGCCAAATTTTCTATATTACAAAAATAGATCAAAATGTTTGTAATATGTTTTGATTTTTAATCAAACATGTTTGAATTTGAATATCAAAGTATATTATTGAACTTAATTTTGTAGTTTAAGAGAATTTATGGGATTATATTAAAGATAAAAAGACCAAGTTTTAATCTCTAAAATGTTTAACCAGGCCTTCTGTCGGGCGACCGGACGGTCGACCGAGACAGAAGTCAGTCGACCGATCCGATCGACCAATGTGCATAAACATGCACAGCCAGTTTGGCTGGAGGGCCGGTCGATCGACCCGGTCGACCACCAAAGAGCTCTGGTCTCTAGATCTGGTCCCGCTCGATCAGAAGAGAGCTTTGCTCTCTGTATCTAGGCCTCGGTCGACCAACAGTCGGCTGGTGGCACAACGGCCGAAAATCCGACCGTTGGCCGGTCGACCAGGCGGTCGATCGACAGCAGGATTTCCTACTGAGTTGGCCTCTAACGGTCATATTTTGGGAGCCTATAAATTGGAGTTCCCTTGAACTGTTTTCAATAAGATTTTTGGAGAGTTTTCAAGCTAGCTTTTCCTACCTTTCTAATTGTTTATCTTCACTTGTTTTAAAGCAAATACTTCCATATCAAAAGGAGTGTTTTTCAAGAGTGTTTTGAAAAAGAGATTTCTTGTATTTTTCCTTCACCATTCCATCTTGTTTTCTCACACATACTTGAGCTATCCATTGCTAATCAATTCTATAGGGATCTTTGTTGTGTGAGAGTTTTAGGTGATCAAAGTGTTAGATCACCAAAGTGTTTCATCTTGTATTTGAGTAGGCGAAGTTGCGGGTTTGTATTGTTTCGAGTTCTTGTGGGAGCTCGGTATACAGGTGCGGCCTCAGCAAGTTAGTGTACTTGCGCGTGTTGTTCTTGTGGGAACAAGAGAGGGACTAGTAAGTCCAACGAGTTCTAGTGTGAACTTGTTGTACGTGTTGTGGCACCGAGTGATCCGGTGAGATCGATTCTAGTGGAATCCTTCATAGTGTTGAAGGCGGGGACGTAAAGCAAGGGTGCTCGAACCTCGAAACAAATCTCCCGTGTTTGCGATTGCTCTCTCTATCTCTCACTTGTGTTTATATATTTCATGCTTTCATTACTTTCATCTTTATATGCTTGATATATCTTGTAGTATATTGATACATGCTTGGGATTGTTTGCTTACACTTGTATTCAACCAAGAGAGCCATAGCGGCACCTCGACTCTTATCTAGAGGAATCTTGAGGAGATATTCCAAAGCCCTTCACCGGGATTCGGCTACACTATTGTGTTATACTTGGTGTGTTTAGCATAATAGTTTTTAGTTTGCTTAAATAGTATTAATTCTGCATTAATTCATCATTAGATTAGCTAGTCACCTATTCACCCCCTCTAGGTGACCTACAAGTGGTATCAGAGCTTGGTTCTCTTGATTTGGGTCTAAAAATCTAGAGTTAAAGATCCTATTTTTTAGCTAATCATAATATTTGCACACACACATGGACTTCATGACATCTCCCATGTTTGATATTCTTAACATCCAAACTTGGAAAGTTAAGATATCAATGTAACTCAAAGCCCTAGGCATTCATGTTTATCTTGCTACCATTAAGGATTCATACTTTAGTAATAGTAAGTATCTTGAGTCTAACTCAAAGGCCATCCATGCTTTGAAGAGTACCCTAAATGATGAATATTGATCTAGGGTTTCTAACTTTGATTCGACTTTTGTAGTATAAAACACTTTAGTCTCCTTTGGTGAACAAAAGTAATACTATACGGGGAGTGACTCGGATGATGGAAGTGATGCTTCCAATTTGTGCTACATGGTCCAAGGGGATAACCCCCTTGAGGTAAACTTTGAATCCCAGCTAGATGAGGATGTTGACATGCCATATGATGAACTTGCTTTATTTTATCAACAACTTCTTGAAAAATATGATTTGCTTAAAAGGACCATAAAAGATTGAAAAATAAATATGAGTCTATTTCAAAGGAAAAGGATTCCTTTCAAAATAAATTTGAAAACATTTCAAAAGAAAATGAATTTTTAAAAAGGAGAATATTTTCTTGTCTTCTAAATTAAATAATCTTTATGAAGGAAATAATTATTTGATAAATAAAATTAATTTGGTGGAAAAGAAAAGAAATTGCTTTGAAAGAAAACAACTCTTTGAAAAGAAATATTATTTCAAAAGAAAAAGAAAATATTTCTAAAAAGAAGAAGGTTGTTGATTCTCATTATTGTCATGCTCTTCATGCTACCATCAATAAAAATGAGATTCAAAATTTGAAAAATAGAATTAATTGTTGAACTCAACTTTGAGCAATTGTGCATTTAATCATTCTAAATTAGAAACCTTGTTTCAAAAGAAACAAGCTTCACATATCCATGCACATCACCCACGGTATACATATGAACACTTTGCACATCATGATCACACTCATTCTCATGTACATGCTAGAGTGTACAAATGTACACATTGCAGCCGCAAAGGCCATCTTGCAAGATTTTGCTATGATAGAATAAATTCTTTAAATTTTGCTAATAAAAATGTCTGGGTCCCTTATGTTACTAACCCCCATGGGCCAAAAGAAAATGGCTACAAAATTCTCACCTTTTGTATTTGATGTAGGTGTGGGCTCTCATATGATGTGAGAGGGTTGGTGCCTTGGTGGTGGATGCATGAGCTAGATGGACACACCAAATTGATGCAGCACTATCAAAGAAGTTTGGTAGGAGGACCACCATGTTTTGAAGGCTTAGAGAATAGTGCATATGGTTTGGTAACTATCTCTAAACTCTTATTTTAGTTTACATGCTTCTATATAAATATTTTTAGCATGTTTTGGTCTTTGTGCCGCTTGTGGTGAATACTAGTTTAGATGTAGTTTTCATTAAAACTGTGTATATACTTGTGCAAGTAGTGGGCAACATTTGATTCTTACATGTTTGTACTTCATTGCTCATTTGTACTCATTACATGTACATGTATAACCCAGTTTTAATGATTCCCTCATTTACAGTTGTTTTCCCTAATTTTATGCACGTTTTGCTTTATGTATATGTTATTACTATCTAAAACTTATAGATATACATGTACACCCTTGAGTCTCTTGCCTTCATGTAAATTCTATTATAGACTCGTTTGTGTTTAGGATATGTATGTATATTTTTAGTTTTAGATAAAATATACATATACCTTGAAGTGTGTTACTAATGAAAAATAAATTTTTATGATTTTCACATGCTTGATGTTTTGAGCTTTATTGATTATTTTCATGAACATGCTAATCACATGACTCTTGTGCACTCACATTATTTCTTTATTTACTCATGACTTTTCTCATATGCACATTTTTTAGCCTTATAGGTTTCGAGTATCAACTCTTGTGTTCTTAGCTATGATTAATGAGATATATGATTTGTTTTAATGTTTGAAGGATTTTTAACTAGTTTTTCAAAAATTACCTTAACTAGTTATTTATTCTTCATTTGGTAGTGTTTTCAATTTACAACTACTTTCAAATCTTATTTTTGAAAACTTCTACCTTTTAAGGGTAGTTGGATGGGTGACCATGTCTTGTATGTTCAAAATTGAAAATCTTTTAAACATGTGCATAAAACAGGGTGGTAGTTATGAGTTATACACATATTCTTCATGGAATCTTATATTTGTATACACATATTTGTTTCTTATATATGTATGTTTTAAATTTCAAATAATATCAATTTTTCAATTGGTATTTTCTTTTTTATACTATATATGTTTTGATTGTGCTTGATTTACAATATCCATTACATGTTTAAAACACAAATTATGTTTATGCTAAGCTTGACTTAAAATTAAATGTAATTGGTATCTTTATAAGTTTATGCATTATTTTCAATTGGTATTTCAATTGAGATTTTATTTGGTATCAAAATTTACAATATATTTCTATTGGTATCTTAAAATTTTGTTTATTTACAAGCGGTACCAACATATGTTTTGTCAACTACAATTTTATTTCATTGGTATCAAAATTTATTTTTGTTGACTTAAGAAAATTCAAAAAATATATAATATAATTTTTGTTTTAAAGTGGTTTAAAAATGTTTTGATATGTATTGCCTATATGCAAGAGGAGCTTAACATCTTTTCTATATATAGATTCATGTTGAGTGTATCTTATATTGAAGAGCTTGACATCTCTTCTTTATGGGTATACGTGTGTAGGGGGAGCTTAACATCTCCATTTATGTATTGTATATTATACTTTATGTGAGTCTTGTCATCCCTTCTTCATGTAATGCATGTATGCAGGGGGAGCTAACTTCACGTCTCTCTCTTCATGAAAGTATATCACATATATATCTTTATTGTTTGATATTTTTTCGCCCCTTTATTGATGATTTGACAAAAAGAGAGAGAAGGATTTTGAGTTTATATATGCATGTTTCTTTTCTTGCTTATGTATAGATGTATGTTTTGTTTTATGCAAAAAGGGGAGAAGGATTTTGTTTATGCAAGAATGGGAGAAGAATTTGGTGGATGTTTATGCATGTTTATCTCCTTATATATGCATATATGTTTGTTTAGTTTTATGCACTTTATTGAATATCTTATTGTTTAATGCTATGCATGAGTTAAAGGGGAGCTTCTATGAAGCTTAACTTTAATCCATCATATATAACTCCATGATTTTTGTCATCATCAAAAAGGAGAGATTATTCGCCCAAAGGTCCATCACTCTAGTTTTGATGATGATTAACTCATGTAGTTATAGTACTAATGATCTTGTGTTTATTTAGTATCAGATATTTGGTAAAGATCTTAGTAGGTGTTTAGCTTCAATAAAGGATTTGAAGTCAAGTTTTGGAGCTAGCATGTGTTGATTCATGAGCTTGCGCATCAAGATCGCATCAAGTACTCAAGAGGAGTCTAGCTCATTGGATCAAGGTTTGGACCAAGTCGAGAAGGAGAAGAAGATTTTCAAGAGAAGATTTTTCAAGAAGACTTGTGTCGGGTTTTGTAAGTACTAAGATTTTATTTTAGATAAAATGTAAATGATAGATTAGTTGGTGGATTGTTCAAGTTCATTACACACACACAAAAGATTTATATGTGTTTTAGAAAATACCGTTTTAATTAGCTTCAAATATACATGTGTTTTATTAAAACTTATTTTAGAGCTTATTGTAAAAATATTGATATTTGATCTCATATGTGTAGTAGATCATATCCATACACACCAAGATTCAAAAGTGTTTAAAATATCTTATTTTAGTATTTGGAGAAGTTTTAGAAAAATTGTTTTTCAATTTGGAGATTGTTTTTAAAAATACTATTTTTGTTTAAAGCCAAATTTTCTATATTACAAAAATAGTTCAAAATGTTTGTAATATATTTTGATTTTTAATCAAACATGTTTGAATATCAAAGTATATTATTGAACTTATTTTTTGTAGAATTTATGAGAATTTATGAGATTTTATTAAAGATAAAAAGACCAAGTTTTAATCCCTAAAAATATTTGATCAGGCCTTCAGCCGGTCGACCGGACGGTCGACCGAGACAGAAGTCGGTCGACCGTCCAGTCGACCGATTTGCACAAACGTACACAGCTAGTTTGGCTGGATGGTCGGTTGACTGCCAGAGAGCTCTGGTCTCTGGATCTGGCCCTGGTCGACCGGACGGTCGACTGGCAGAGAGCTCTGCTCTCTATATCCAGGCCTCGGTCGAACGGGAGGTCGACTGGTGGCACAACGGTCGTAGATATGACCGTTGGCCGTCGACCGGGCGGTCGACCGACAGCTGATTTTCCTGCTGAGTTGGCCTCCAACGGTCATATTTTGGAAGCCTATAAATTGGGGTTCCCTTAGACTGTTTTCAATAAGATTTTTGGAGAGTTTTCAAGTTAGCTTTTCCTACCTTTCTAAGTGTTTATCTCCACTTATTTTAGAGCAAATACTTCGATATCAAAAGGAGAGTTTTTCAAGAGTGTTTTGAAAAAGAGATTTCTTGAGTTTTTCCTCCACCATTCTATCTTGTTTTCTCACACATACTTGAGTTATTTATTACTATATCAATCCTATAGGGATCTTTGTTATGAGAGAGTTTTAGGTGATCAAAGTATTGAGATCATCAAAGTGTTTCATCTTGTATTTGAGGAGGCGAACTTGCGGGTTCGTGTTGTTTCGAGTTCTTGTGGGAGCTCGGTATAGATGTGCGGTCTTGGCAAGCTAGTGTGCTTTCGTGTGTTGTTCTTGCGGGAAAAAGAGGGACTAGTGAGTCCAATGAGTTCTAGTGTGAACTCATTGTAGGTGTTGTGGCACCAATTGATCGGTGGGATCGATTCTTGTGGAAATCCTTCATAGTGTTAAAGGCGGGGACGTAAAGCAAGAGTGCTCGAACCTCGAAACAAATCTCCCGTGTTTGCGATTGCTCTCTCTATCTCTCACTTGTGTTTATATCTTGTATGCTTACATTGCTTTCATTTTTATATGCTTGATATATCTTGTGCTATATTGATACATACTTGGGATTGTTTGCTCACACTTGTATTCAACCAAGAGAGCCATAGCGGCACCTCAACTCTTATCTAGAGGAATCTCGAGGAGATAGTTTAGAGCCCTTCACCATGAATTCGGCTACACTCTTGTGTTATACTTGGTGTGTTTAGCATAATAGTTTTTAGTTTGCTTATATAGTATTAATTTCATATTAATTCATTGTTATATTAGCTAGTCACCTATTCACCCCCCTCTAGGTGACTTATAAAACAAACCTAGATACAAGTTTTCTCTTCGATCTTCATCCCCAAGATGACTCGATCTAAACTTGATTCAAGTGAGCTTGATTCCTTCCGAGTACTACATGCGATCTTGACGTGCGAGCTCTTGAATCTACACATGTTAGCTCCAAAACTGGCTTTGAATATTTATTGAACCTAATCACCTACTAAGATCTTGATC